>JASDQU010370792.1:38784-64000 GCA_032191745.1 Picea mariana
ATACGAAGAGGAAGTGTTATAAAATCATAGGCTCTTATCCCTATATATGGAACTCAAGGAAACACCTACAAGATGGTGGGTTGAGCACAAAGAAACAATTCAAGACTAGTATCAGTGTAAACGACTACTACGCATTAGATTTGGCGCAGAACAGGGGAGAAATAAAATGCAGAGGTATGATGGACAAGAAACACCAATGGAAAACTTGGAGAAGTGAAAGACACAATGGAGGATGACACCACCAGAATAATTGCATCATCACTTTATCCATAGATTGGAAGGAATCCCATGGAACTGGTACAAGGACCAAGAGATGCACAGAGGCACTATAGAGTGGACACGATTACATTAGAATTTTGTAGTAACCATCTCATTTGAACATTAGAACCCCAACATTGATTCAACGTCTAATATAATACGAGGAATACTATTTTTTGATGAACTGGAAGTGGAAATCATGAGATAATATCAACAACAAAACAAACAGATAGTCAAAGAGTTAATAACATGCTATCATGTGGAAGAGGAAGCACCAAAGGAAGATGATCCGCGTGTTACAAGGAAAATCTCTCTATGACTGGGGGAAAACCACAACAGACGGAAATGAATGTATAAATCAACTCTATTCTCAAGTATTCTATATAAGCAAATATGCTAGAAAAACAATATAAAAGGCCTACCTCATCCAGACATTCGATGAAGTCCATCGTTGAGCACTTGACCCAAAGAAATATGCCTGCAACTAGTCCTCAACAACTAAGAAATGCAAGCATATGGTGATAATATATATAATGTTATCACATTCAATAGCATAATCCATTAACATACATAACAAATACGCCCATGGAATAATAATTTAAATATTTTCAAGATATCAATTGGATGAGAAAAGAGTATTTATATTAACATATAATCAACATAAGTGAATAAGTTACATACTTTTGTGTCGGCATGATTCAGAACCAAGAAACTAAGTTCCTTCTAGCTGGGCCTCCACCACTTCAATCCTCCACCAAAGGCAAGCTCATATAAAAGAGACAATGAAGTTCTTAATCAATAAGGGAAGAGATTGGGGGCTAAACACTGTGTTCAGACTTAAAGGATAAAGGAATGCAGACTCAATGTGAAGTGAATAATTCCTCCAGAGTAACTTTTCTCTCAAAGTTGAATTATTTCTCCTCTTTTCCATAGCTCAGAATTGGCCCATTTATGGCCTTCAAGTGGAATTGAAGTGTCGATTCAGAACATTTCTAGTATATGGAAGGCCAAGGATCATTGATCTCTTGTTGTAACATGGAAACCTGGTACCATTTTTCAATTTTGGGCACATTTCCTGATGTACGCAGGATGTAGTGGTGCAACCTGCATATACACATGTTGTATAGTAGGCAAGGTGTGTATATGTGGAAAAATTGTATTTTTATCTATGGGATTTGCAAAAAGGTATTAAAATTCTGCATGGGAAAATGGAAAAAGGCCTTATGTGCAAGATTGCATGTGGTGACGAAAATATTGATATAACATATGCCCCCTAATGTGTGAGATCAGAGGAATATCTGCGATGGCCAAAATACATTATAAAAACCTAGAAGTGGAGTAATGGGGACCCAGTTGGAAGAACTATATGCTCATTACAATCTATACTGACTTTGCATACATGGCTGCCAATTTGAATTACATTGCAGATCCATGTGAAAATATACCAAAAAACTCTCCATGGCCATGAATAGGAAAATACAAATGTGGTTACATGCCAAAGGATGTCATAGTCACGAAAAAGGCCTAGTAAAACTAGTCTCAAAATCAATCTGAATATATCTGTATACAATGGAGTACAATATGATCTCCCATGATCATTGAAGTCACATAGGTACTAGTCCAATGAAAAGGAAGAAGCAACTTAGGAAAGTTGTGGCTACATACTGATGTCTTGAAGTCTTCTACACAATATGCCAAAGGTGGAAATCTACATCATGTGAATAAAGGAGTTGAATTCGAACACAATGAGACTTTGTTTGATTACCATTCATTGAGGTATACTGTTAACAAACATGAGACAACTTACCGATGATGAAAGTAGGTATCAAGGCACCGATTACATTCTTACAAGTGTGAATAAAGGAGCCGGGTTTGAACACTTGAAGAATCCATCGATCATGAGATGTTGATGTATTCCCAACTTTCGATGGCGTGAGAACTTACCACTAATGACTGCAAGCCTCTAGGTATCATTTCTAGAATAGATGAGTTGAATTCGATGGAAGGAGAACTGTTGAAAAGAAATCATTAAGGCATCTCTCATCATTCAACACAAGGTACAAAGTAGGAGCTTCATGATTTGGAGGAAATCGGACGAAGAACGTGTTCATGAACCAACGACCATGTGCATATTTTGCATGTGTTAGGTGTAAGCGGTACACAAAAAAGACCCTATGAATAAAAACCAATGAGGAAAAATGATGACAAAGGTGAGGAAACCAACAATAAGGCTAATGGAATCTAAGACACTACACAAATCCCAATATGTGAATATATGTCTTGTCGTCGAACACAAGGGAAACCACCCAGTCAATTACCAATGATGAAATGTCGACTGTTGGGTTCAATTTTACCTACCAATAAGGAAAGTAGGACCAGGGTGCATAATAGGAATATGACTTCATGTGATTATGAGACAAACTGAGGGTATGGCAGACACGCAAAGTCAAGAGTTCTGAGAAATGGCTGACACAGGTTTATAGACATCCTTTGAACATGAGAATGAGACTTATGGAAGACTCTGGCAACATGGAATCAATGATGAAACCATGAGATGAAGGAGGCGTAAATCAAATTCTCCATAGGGACTGGAAGAGTAACTAGTCAGGGAAGAAAACCCTCTGTAATGAGCTAAGATTCCTAAGGCCATGCTAAACCCAAAATTATGATGACAAGTGAACTCAATAACTTTGTGCTATGTCCAAAGGTGACACGATTTCTTCCAATATAAGATAATACTCCCTTCCTGCCCATATTTTTTTGTTTTCTCATAGTTAAATGAATGTTATAGCCTATGATACAGAGTAGGAAACGAGTGTTGCAAGTAAGCAAAACTAGTTCCAGCAGTGGAACATACCTATTCTCAATGCAAGGAGGTGCATGCGGGAGATGGACACTAGAGGGAATTTTTTCTCCTGGGTACAGGGTGTCAAGTTGCAAAGGATATAAACGAGGCTCTGCTTGGTTGAAGATGCAAAACTACTAAGGAAAACAGTTTATAATGCAAAGTGAGAACCGACTATAGGCTCAATACTGCAAGCAAGGGAATTAGATGCAATGACAACTTAACACAAAAAAATGTTATTTTTCATAATATTGTTCTACTTGGTGTGAAAAAGGGATAAACTTGTACCAAATAGACATCCTTTCAAATCCAATTTACGAGTGTGAAAGAGACAAGTTCACTCGGCAATATTTTCTCTTTTTGAAAATGAGTCGGAAAAGAGCTTAAATCAAACTCGATTGGGAGTCCTCTAGGTATATGTTAGCAGGTTTATGAGTGAGAAATGAGGCTCAACATAAAGTCATGTATTATCTATAAGGGACTCCCGGTCCTACGGAAAAATATCTGCATGGGAACCAAATGGAGTAGAGGATCTAACTAGGGTACATGTTGGTCCTAAGGTCTGCACCTGACTGCTAAAGGGAAAATCTAGGCCACCTCAATTTTGTAATGCTTGATTTTTACAAGTAGGTTTTGTTGATAAGATTAAGGATGGGTTTTCAAAGATGGTTCTCTGGTAGGACAAGCCACACAGTATAAAAGTAGGTTATCCTTTGCTAATGGTATGGCTATTAAGTGACAATTGAGGGTATGAAAAGAAACACACTGATAACCACAACAAGAAATGAAATGAACCAGTTGTTGTGTGGAAAATAAGGATTAAGATAATATCTCAAGACCTAGATAAATATCTAGATGAAAATCATTCAACAGGTTGCAAAATAGTGGATCTTTCATTGAAAAATAGTTGTATAACAGGTTGCATAGTCAGCAAGAGATACACTAAAACAGTAGCTGAAGAATAAGGAAACATACATTGCACACATCACAAAATATGGATTCAAGATAAGAATAAACACATAAATATTTGAGTAAAGAACACAACTGTCATCAACATATATTCACTAGGTGGAGAACTTTATAGTTATCTGAACAGGTCAAATTCTCATGATGCTTATACTTTCCTTCCAAAAACTCCCCACCCTTGAAACATACAAAGAATGCATATTTATCAGAGTTGCATAGGTTCTCATCCATCTGGGACTGAGACCTAATTCTAGATAATTGATTGTAGAACAAACTATTAATTTAACTAAAACATGCATGGAGTACATCATGTATACTTCCTACTGGACTTAATCAACAAGAGTGGTTCTTATCACACATAGAAGAACACTCTTAAATCTAATCTAGGAGACTGCATGAATCAATCAACTAAAACTACTACTACCTTTGAGACTAAAAGGATGCATGAGCTGGATAAACTAGAATTGGCAGAAAATGACTCGGAGTGGTAGAAGTAAGTAACGTGTTGAGAATTGGTGTGCGTGTGAGCTATTTGAGGACTATGGAGATGATCGGTTGCATGAGCAAAGCTTCAGGTTATCTTCTTATCCTATGGAATTTCGACAGCTAAATGCAACCCGTTGTTGGCCCCGCTAACTACCACCTGTATTGCTTGGATAAATACACTATTGTTAGTCAAGCGGACATGGGGAAGATATAATTGGTTGTGAACTGGAGTGCATGGAGGTGATCATCCAATAGGGGAATGGGATGAGTGGAGGTGGGCAACGTGGATGCAGATGGAGTGGAGACAAGTGGAGGTGACATGTGGGTGGGAGGTTGATAGGTGGTGTGTGGTGAGAGGAGGGTTAGATGCTGAGAAGTGGACAGTATCAGGCAGTGGAAGACAGGTGTAATGTAATGAGAGGTGGGAGAGATATGTGGGGAATACAAGGGTGTGATTGGAGGTGAGTGGAGGATAGAAGATGCATGGTGAGAGGGGTGGTATCGGGAGGTAGTCTGGAAGGAGGTGTAGGTGGTAAGAGGATTAGAGAGGGGGGGTTCTAAATCATGAGTAGGTGCCACAATAGGTGGGCCTTAGCACGGGGAAAACACTTTTCTAGACACCCCCATACTGTTAAAGGTAGAAAGGTCGGTGGGGTCCAGAATTGAGTGAGGACCATTGATTGGGAGGATGGGGATGCTGCTAATATGGATTAGCATGGGATTTAGGCACTCCATGACAAAAAGTATTTTCTCCACATTATGAAAAACCAAGTACCACAAGAACCATCGATCTTACATCAATGCCATATCTTCACCATCCATCAAGTTAGCCCATTGTTTTCATTTATTTCAAGTCTGACATAGCCTGAATTGATTCACTGCTAGCTTCTGCAGAAGCTTACTGAGCTTTCAATGGATTTTTCGAACCTGGATATCTCTTGCACACACACGAAATACTCAGTGGAACTACTACATGCTCAGTTAGTGGAAAATATGATGACGAGTGTTCGAAACTCAAACTAGAACATGTGATCCTTTTTCAAGAAAGAAAACATATGGTGAAAAATAAGTATAGACGAGCAAGGGTCATGAAGCTAAATGAAGAAAAATGGAGGATAAGATAAGAAAACAACCACAAAACTCAGAATTGATGCATGGATAGGGTAAAGGAGGGAAAAGGGTAGGGGTGCAGACCTAGGTTATAATAGTACCCATGTTTGGTAAGTCTTTACCATTTGATAATGACATGTCTTGTAGCATATGGAGGGTTTTGTGTAGTAAAAAATGGGTTCATACCTAAGGAATATGAGTGACATTTATAGGATAATGCAAATGTGTGTGGTGGAACCAATACCTATCCTATATGCTGGGTAACGAAAATACTTATCCATAGTTACGAGTGGTCAATATAATGCTAAGAACAACAAGAATCCTTGGTGAAAACTACAAAGACCAACTCAATCCACTATTGTATTAGTCCATTAGGAGAAAATACGATCTGAAACTATATAAAGTGGGTAAAAACTACTATAAATAGTAACAAAAACCAAATTCTACTATTTTATTTGAATTTTTTACCGAAATAGTGAAAATTGGACCAAATTACCTCCGATCTTCAACTGGTGATTGCTAGAGCATTGAGTGACAAAATCAGAGATCGTTTGGACCAGGTAAGTCCTCCTTCGCTCCTCTTCATTTCTAGTGGATTACATTTTTTATTTAGTTTTCAAAATTTGAGTTATTTAAGGCGCAAATTAGGTATTTAGGTGTATGTGGGATACCACTCATCGGGTTGCATATACACGAGGTTATACACAATTGTGTAAGATATATACTGCATGTACTCATCCCTATACACGACTATGAATGTTGCAACCCACGTACAAGTCCGTAAACAAGGTTTTTTATGGTTGCTAACTCAAAAATTGATGTTTCTTTGGAAGGATGGTGCTAGAATGTAGGGAAAGGGAACATGAAGAGGTAGATGTTGCTGTGGAAAGAGATCCAGGGGCCCAAATGGTCTTGAAAATATGTGGGTTGTACAAAGTTTGGGAACTCAAAGGGATGAGGGCCCAAGTGAGGTTGCTACAGTTGCTTGTGGATTACTGGGATCTAGACAATGAGAGCTTCAATGTCAGGGTGAGGTGGTGAACCTCAAAGCTCGGGGAGATGAGAGTGATATGAAGATATAAGAGTACATAGATGCTCACTCTATAGAAGGTGTTGGAGCCGCCTTTGTTTTTTAGCCTTTTAAAATTTTTATATCTTAACACTTGAAGTCGAAAGCTGGTTTTGGAATTTTCCTTTACTTTCCCCAAAATCTCAGAAGTCTCATCACGCAAGCAGCGATGGTTATCATACTTTTAAGGCATGATTTATTTTCTTTTAATCATTTAAACGAGTCTCTCCTTTTTACCTCGGGATGTCGCATGTCGGAAGTTATAGATCACATAGTTTACAAGTCCCGAGGGGTGAAATGGCGAAATAGTTTTAAAAAACGTTAACCCAGATCAGTACCGAGAGTAAACATACTCTAAAACATAGTTAAGAATCATCAAGATTTCGAGTCTCGATGTTTGCTAGATCAAAAAAGTCTTACCGTCATAACCCCGACAACCGAAACCGTGAGTTTCTTGTTTTAGTAACCCAGGTTAATGTTAAAGGTAAAAAGATTAACCGCGGTGAAGCTTTGTCGGGAATTCACAACTCGGCATGTTATCCCTCAAAATATATACCTTCAAAGCACCGAGTCACGAAGTCGCGATAAAAATAGAAACGTAATTAATTAAACACTTAATCCGGTTTTATCCTCCAATTTAATTAGATCATATCATCGCGATCTCGCGATTTCGCAACTCAGCATACGAGCCTCCCGGAAGCTATAACTTCAAAGCTCTAAGTCACGAAGTCATGATATAAATAACAACGTAATTAATTAAACGCCTAATCATGGTTACGTTTTTTATTAACCAAAGATAATTATCGCAACCGCGGGTTTTAGAGGTTTAAACGGTTAAAGTGAAAGCTCCCGATGAGGCGAATAACGAAAGATTAATTAACATTTAAAAAGGCCTAATTAATTAAGCTAAGCCAAGATTTCCAATGTTTTAATACGAAAATTAATATGCACAGTCTACGAGGCAATTTTAAACTTTCCTTGCGCCAACTTGCATTACGAACTATCAAAATATATGGACATTAATTGGAAATGAGGCGAATCGACAAGTAAAGATTTGGTTTTTTATTGCTAAATTTATATTTAAGAACGATTTGACCATTCTGTTCCTAAGGACGACCTAGTTTTAAATGGTCGAAGGCATGGATCTTTTATTTGTTGTCACGAATTTCATTTCTATTCTACGCAGAGAAAACCTTTCTTGAGCGAACTAATTTCTATATGTATACATATTGTTATCGCAGGAGAGCTAAAGTAGAATTCCCCGCCATGGCCCCTCGAAAATAATCTAAAGCCACTGTTTAGGTTTCAATAAAAGGTTCAGACAACATTTTTGATACTTCACCTTGAAGTGTCGACTCTGTTAGGACCTGGTCGTATATTTCTGAGGTTCTACAGTCCGAATTGGTAGATGTTTCAGATGATTCCAGTGACAATGAAAAAGACGACCTGATCACCAAATATAAGATAATCATTCAGGCTCAAATGCATAAAATAGCAGCTAGGCCATGTTTTCTCCCTTACTACGATATGGTCCGATGGGCATTAGATCATGTAGATATACCAACTAGAACCATCTTCAACGAGTAGAGAGTCACTATTGGAACTTTCAGACCCGAACAATTGCAGGTTATGTACAAGTTTCCCATCGTGTCAGACTTAGTATACAATGTCGAATTCCTGGAAAAGTTTAAACAGAAGGAATGTGTGCAATACGACAAGAGTATGTCCAGTTTAATCAAAGATTGGGTTTCACACCCTCCAAAGTTCAGGGCGGATAGTAATGGTATATATTCAATATCTTCTCTGGAACCACAGTTTAAATATGTAGCTATGATGACCTGCAGATTATATGGGAGAGAGGACACCACAAATTTTTTTCCTTCAGTGGGTGCCTCTAATCCATTCAGTCGTCGAAGGTTGTTCCTTCGACTGGGCTAAACTACTGTCTGATAGTTTGACCAGTTGAGTTACAGAGTATCGAGAGCAGAAGGAGAGCAGAAATATCGCTTCATTCTTTATGTCCACGTATATCATGGACATCGTGTGTTTTTTGACGCCTTTTCCCTTAATGAGTTGGAGCTGGACTCCATCAGAAGTTGAGCCCATCCACATCTACCATTCAAAGCTATGGGAAGACAAAGCTTCATATTTTGTATATGAAATATTTAACTGGGTAATGGTACCATTGCACATCACTATCTTCGGCCACCTACCACCCAAGATATCAAACAATATCATGGTAAATCTGAGCAGTATAGTCGATTGGTACGTGGAAGTAGAATTCTCATATCTCAGGGTTTTCGACACTTTTGTTCCTCCAAATGCCTTACCACTATTCATACCTGATAGGCTGGCTTGTCATGAGATTTCCAGGCAAACCGTAATCAGTGGCGTAAGAAAGGAACTTAAGGGATATTCTAAGAAGGTATGGCCACCTTTTCCTATTCATTTAAATTCCTATTCTTTGTTAGATTTCAGGCATGCTAAAGCTAAGGCAGTAGCCCTGGAAGACCTGAAATTGGTTCATGTTAAATTCAAGAAGCACGATCCACATAGGGTCGTAAGTAAACACTTAGCCAATTACAGGCTTAAAAGGTTTGAGCAAGAAAATTCACCCTCAGATGACATTATCCAAGGCATGAGATCTTATGCCAAGGTTTTGGCTCTGATACAAGCCCTGGAGCCTGAAGAAAGGGCCGATGTTTTAAAATTCCAAGAACATCGATAGAGTTGTCTTCCCCCAGTATTGCGGGGTGAGAATCCAATAACAATAGAGGTGCATCAAAAAGAAGCTGAAGGCTCAAAAGATTCAGCACCCAGACAAGAAGAACACCAGGACAGGGAAGAGAAAACTAGGAGCCCGAAACTAGAAATAAAACTCCCGATCCGCCAAAAAAGTAGGCTCCAATTTCCACTCCAAGCCAATTAGCTAAGCAAATCAGAGATTCCATCACCTCCATTACTCCCTTACAGTCAACTGAAGGGAACATAGACGCAGGGTGGATTTTCAATGAAGAATTGAGACCTATAAGGATGGAAGAGTCCCCCCCAAATGAGTTCTTTTTTGATAAAAAGAGAAAAGTTGTGGTAAAAAGAGACTTCTATCAAGAAGTAGGATCAATGGCCAAGAAATTTAAGGTGTTGATTGATGGGAAAGATATGAAGAAAGAATATTTTGAAACAGAAATAGCCGGAACATTAGGGGCATTTTCTACGACAAACCAATTTTCAGTCGGGGTTTTAAAAAATAAGCTGAAGCGAAAAAATCACCTCATCAAAACCTTAAAAGCTAAACTAGCCATAATAGAGAAAGCTGCCAAGGACCAGGAAAACATGAGAATAGAACAAGCAAGAGTGGATGATAAAAAGGAAATCGATCTGCTCAAAGCTAAGCTCGAAAAAGCAGAGCTGGTAGCTCAAACCAGTCAAATACAGGTAGGACAACAAAGAGACTTGATAGGGTAGCTACAGGTTAGATTAGAGTTCACCAAAAGCCAAGTTTTAAATATCGGGATATTCCAGTCCCAGGCTATAGATATTAGAAGTAGACTTTCTGCAGCCCAACAAAGTTTACTTGCCAAGGTAGAGACAATTTGGGACAACTACCTGCTTATTGATCAAGTATTGGAAAAATTATCTGTCAAAGAGAGAGAAGCTGGAGCAGCTCGGGTCGCATTTCAAGAGGCTGTAATAGCTACAAAAAATAGGGGATCGGTAAATATTTCCGAGTTTTCCATTTCGAAATAGACCCGAGGTAATATTTTGTTGAAAGAATGGGAACGCAACATATCAGAAGGCAAATTGCAAGCCAAGAAGGTAAGGAAATCTTGTGAAGAGGCCTTCAGTTCTATAGATGGAAACCTGTTAGGCATTGATAGTGAGAGCAATGTTGAGACACTGAACCAAATGAATATAGAGAAATTCTCGCTTGATATAAATGAGAAAGAAGAAAGAGATTCGGCCGAAATCTCACAAGTAACTCTGGTAGACATAGTTCAAATAGACAAATGGATTATTAAACCAAGTGTGCGATTGTGCACTATTGACACCCTAGACCGAAAGATGGAAGAAAGGTTACCACAATTAGTCAGAGATTGTTATATTTTTTAGGCCAATTGTCAAGCAGAACCTTCTAGGTTGATATCTCGGTTGGTGGAAAAGTGTGTCACTTGTACCGAGCATGCAAAGGGGCAGACTTGTGGTACCAAATAAAGAAGGGGATAAAGAAATGAAATGATTGATCTCATTCTTGTTGTAACTGAAAATCCTGGAACGATTGAGATTCCATCATATGTAAATCTGTAAAAATATACAATAGAAGGAAGGAACAAGGGGCTGGACCTTTTTGGGTTGTTAATAGAGTTTTTCTCCCTCGAGAGTTAATATAAAGCTAATATGAAGATTCTCGATTCCGTCACAACTGTGTTATGAGTTTGTTCCTTGTATTCCATATCTAATTTCATTTCATATATGTATCTGATTGAATGTTTCGCTATAATTTAGTACAACCTCTACTATAATGAATTAATTTTAGTTTTCTATATCGTTTACTGTTTTTCCTCTGTATCGACTATCAGCAGGTATAAGACCAGTGAACACTTTAGATTTCTATATATATTTTATGCTTCATCAGGTTATTTCTTTATCTTTTTCTTCCTCTGTTTACAAGTGAGATTCTCCCTTGATAGGAGCCTTACATGATAGACAACTTAATGTTTTCTTACACCTCATACACATTTATTAAAATATAACTTAGTTATGGGAAAGGGCCTTTGGTTTGCACCCTGTTTTGAATACTGGAGCTATAAACTCTCCTTTATATGACCAAAATCAAGACAACATCTAAAAAAGTTTTGAGATTTTATTATCATTTTGTTCCTCCATGACTGTCCCTGTGACAAGATAGCCTAATATCCAACCTAGACTATCAGATCAAATACATATTTCCTTGAATCTTTTTGATACTATTTTTAAAACAGCCACTACCTGGGTGGAACTGGAACGTTCGTGGGCAGCGATTGAAAGAGACACAAAAATCCAGGAATAGTTGGAAGCTAGACAACAACCTAGAAATTGGCCCTAGCTTCCCTTGCCGAAGGTTGACATTTCTTCCTTCTCTACCCCTTACTCACTTTTAGATGCCTAGACACTGTACTTCTAAGCCTTAAATACGTACTCTGGAACAACAGAAGGGATCGAGAAGTTTAGGAGTCAATTTCCCATTCAAGCGATAAAAAATCTCAGCCTCAAGATTGTTGTCCTCTTTTTGACTAGGATCACAGGATTGGCTTCATTGAACCAGGCATCGAAGCCCCTCATGTTATATTATGTAGAGTGATTGAGAACCACGGTGTATGATTGGTGCACCTCACTACTGGCTAATATCAAGAGCCAATTGACAGAATGCATGCAAGGTGACAAGAGGAACTTTGGGTTTGCATCTATATTGTGTAGCTTTTTCTTCGAGTGGGTTCCAGGTTTGGGACCTAGAGTCGAGATCATTCCTCAAGGACCTCATGATCCAGCCATGGCATGGTGGACCAAGGTAATGAGATGGCAGGGGGGAGATAGGGTGCCCACACCCTACAATGATGATTTCTTTTACTGGTGGAGATGACAGGTCATTTCTCTGGATGACTACCGCTATGCAGGGATTGACTTCAAAGGGGAACTTGACATGCCACTGCCACTAGGGACTGCCTACGGGGACATAGGTATGTTAAAGTTTTTAAATATTTCATTTTTTTGTATTTTTTTATAGAAAAACAAAAAAACAATTGGATGATTCTTAAGTACTAACTATACACTTGTGTGACACAAGCATAGGTCTGCGATGGCTGGACAGGTTTCCATGACATTGTCAGAGGCACCGGAGAGATGAGGCAGTGGGAGGAGAAGCATAGAGAATCCTTCAAAACGTGCAGGGAAACCTGTCTCGTTTGACACATAGGATTCCGATGGTTCAGGTAGAGGATCTGTCGGAGGCCATGTAGCGGCAAGTGGTTGGTGTGGCCAGAGCTTGGGTGCGACTCTTTCAACATATCACAAATGCCGTATTTTTTTATCATGATGCACATCTGGTGCCATAGGTGTAGATGTCATGTATTTCGTATTGTCGGTTGTATATGTGTATTGAGGGTGTTGGCCCCAATTTTGTACTATAAACATCATATTTTTTGAAATATATAAAACAAGGTTCTTCAGATTTACTTATGTTACAATGTGTACATTGATGAGATTGTTTTCTTTTCTTTAGTTATGTGACAGTTTCCAATCTAAAACAAAATTAGCATAAGCATCATATACATAATTATAAATCCTAGGTATGTGATGATAAGTAATAAAATCAAACTTTCATTCTAAAAGACGTACTTGTAGGAATTGTCAGAGTAACGTAGGATCGCACACATGGTAACTATTGTTTAGCTGACATACTAATAATTGGGAATCCGGGAGAACATCCAAAGAGAGAATACCATGTGAAATGGCATCGCGCAAACGTTATCGGCCACATTATTCATAGACAACCCTAGGAATACACCACTTGAAGACAACAGTAGACCCTCGGGTGAGTAAACCACCCAAGCGGCCGAAGCCAAGTTCTATATAGGATGACTAGCTCCGTCTGTGAATCCTAAGTAGACCGGAGACTCCATTGACATTTTCCAACCAATGGAAAACTCGATAAGCAAGATGGAGACAAAAAGTAAAGGGAAAATATATATACACGAAATTACATTAGTATACAAATAGTTAAGCCAAAGCTTGGGGCTCAAGCATAATATATTTTCAAGTAGAGCCCATTCCTAGGCTCGACCAACATGTTCTCTTCATAATCTTCTAACTAATAGGCTCCTTTTTCTAAGATACGTCATACCATATAGGGACTGTTCCATAAGGGTTTGAACTTGCCTACCCCCATCGGTTCTTTGGCTTGATCATATAAAAGGACCAATTCACCCTCAACATACAATCGAGGACAAACAAAATTATCATATCAGACTTTGACATGTCTTTTATTTGCCTCGATATCCGTAGAGGTGTCTCGATGTTGCTCATCAAGACTCCCTAGGTGTACAAGGCATCGCACGAGATCAAAAGTGACAGGGAGGAGTGTGACTGCCAATTTAAGAGAAGGGATTTTGAATTCAATAGGTAATATAAACTCCACACTATGTACTAAATGGAAAGGAGAAAATCTAGTGGCAGTATTGACCGAGGCTCCGTATGCATAGAGTGCGGGATATAGGATAATATGCCAGTCAAACTTGTTTTGGCTGACAACTTTCTACAAAATGGTTTTGAGAGAATTTTTGATGGCCTCTACCTGCCCATTTTCCTTGGGTTAGTAAGGGGAAGAATGAAAATGCTTAAACCCCAACTTGGATGCTATCTCTTCCATCATTTCATTCTGAAAGTGACTACCATGATCAGTGACAATCTCACTCGGGATACCGAATTTGGCGATAATTTGATTGAATACGAAGAAGGTGGAAGTATTCCCGTTGGATTTAATTATAGGCATGGCCTCAACCCACTTATTAAAGTAGTCTACGGACGCGATAAATTGTTGACTCCCCCCAGCCGAAGTTGGGTTGCAATACACAAAGTCCACCCCCCACTTGGTGAAGGGACCGACGGTAATGACTGGATGAAGAGGGGTTGGATGCAAGCGCATTTTCTGAGTGAACACCTGGTAGGTTTGACACTTCTTAACCACTTTAACACAATATTTAAAGATAGATGGCCAGAAATAACCGACTCACAAAATATTTTGGGTTGTCGCAAGCTCGAATAGATGACCACCACAAGCCCCACTGTGGAAATTGCTTAGAAATAAGTCATATTCTTCATGAGTTAAACAACAACATAGGATATTGTCTATTCCTCAATGATACAAAGTGTCTCCGAAGATAATGTAATTCTTATCTTGGTATCATATACAACGTCGATCATCTCGCGAGATTTGCTAAGGAAGCTTCAAATTTTGAAGATAGATAACAGTGTCTCCATACCAGGGGTCGGATGACGAGACAAGGAAATTGTGTTCATCCGCAAATGAATCAACATGAATAACATCCTTGTCCAATCATGGGAAGTCATATATTAAATCTGCAAAGACTAGTGATTTCTTGGATTTCGTAGAAGAGAAATCGTGATCAAATTCTTGTAAAATGACAATCCATTTATTATTCTTTCCCCCTATGATATGCCTAGTAAGTACATATTGAAATGGATTGACATTGGAAACCACAATAGTCTTGCAAAGCAATATATAATGGCGTAATCGTTGGATTGCATGAAGGACAACCAAAGATAGATTTTCAACATGAGAATATTTGAGCTCAGGACCGACTAAGTTTCAACTATGATAGTAGATGACGTGCTCGCAGATCTCATCATCCTCGTGAAAGAAAACCATACCAACCATCTCCTCAGACATGGTGACATAAAGAAAGTAATCCCTACTATAGTCAGGAGACTTCAACAGAGGTGTCGATAACAAGGCTCTCTTCAAAGCATCAAAGGATTCCTAGGCTCGCTCACCCCAGATAAAAGGAGTGTCCTTCTTCAAAAGATGCATAAAACACTTAGTAACATTGGCACAGTTTACTATAAAGCGACGTAAAAAATTGGCTTTCCCTTGTAAACCTTTAAGCTGTCAAATAGTGCGTGGGGAAAGAAATCAAGGTATTACCTCAATCTTTAATGGATCTACCATGATCCTTGTCTGAGAAACTTAAAATACCAAAATATGTCCAGACCTAATGAAAAATATGCATTTATGACCGTTCAACTGGATTCTATAATGACGTCATCTTTCAAAGAATAGTCAAAGGTGATTAGGATGATCCACTCTCTTATGAGAGTGAGCAACAAGATCGTCAAGATAATCTTTGACTATATGCTTAAGATCGTGGAATGTGAAGGTCATAACACATTGGAAGGTTTCTCTAGAATTTTTAAGGTGGAAAGGCGTATTTCGGTATGCAAAAATACCCCAAGGGGAAATAAATGTCATCTTTTGTTGGTCCTTGGGTTTAGATTGAATTTGGTTATACCCTGAAAATCCATGCATGAAAGAAAAAAATTCGCTTCCTGCACACTCGTCAAGAATTTGATAGATGAAAGGTTTCGGGAAGTTGTCTTTAGGACATGCCTTATTTAGGTCATGAAATTCCATGCATACACGGATGTTTCCTTGCTTCTTATTCACAGGAATGGGATTGGATACCCATTCAGTCAAGGTAACCAGGTAGATAAAGCCAACATTAATTAGTTTCTCTACCTTTGCCTTAATAGCAGGGGCCTTTCGGGGATTGATATCTCTAAGACATTGTCGAACAAGATTAGAATCCAAATAAGTTTTAATCTCATGCTCAACAATTTAAGGGCCAATTCCTAGCATCTCTTCATATGACCAAGAAAATACATCTTAGAATTCCTTGAAGAACTTGGTGTAGATCATGATTTCTTCTGGTGAACAATCTGCACCGATATGCACATTTTGAATCTTTCCAGGGGTATGAGAGATATTGATCATGACAGTATGAGAGATACTCTCCATATTTCCTTCCATAAATGTCATGTGTATCAAGTGGAACTACAGAGTGACCAACTATTTCGCTCAAAGTAGATCGAAAGTTTGATTCTAGCAGTCTCTTGGAGAAAATAGGAGCGATGATGCATATCATCCCAAGGTTTGGTAGAACCATTCATGGCTTCAATGATAGCTTTGTCCGAGGGAAAAGTATCATCGAGGAAGTCATGTAAAAAATACAACGAAGTGGCCCACATGGGCTTAATAACAGGATCCTCCTCGTCCATCGGCAAGGTAATAGGATGGGGATCGACAGAAGAGTCAAGAACAAATCGATACGCTATCTCTGCTACTGATAGTGGCATGGCCATTCTAGCATGTAACTAACCTTCATAAGACATAGTCGAGGGAGGTAGGGTCCAAGGATCGTTAAAATAGGAAGTACGGAAAGGAACAGACCTCTCTGAAGAAACAGGCCTACTGGACATGGCGTAAACATGGTGAATCAGTGCCATGAAGTTGAAGGTACCCATAATGTATGAATACATTCCGACACCAATATTATCAGTTGCCTACTGAGAATTGTCAACCATGGGGATCGACGGTCCAATAGATGCACTGGGGCTAGCATACGCAAATGATAACTAGTCGACCATCACAATATTCCCATCGTGAGGAAAACAAAGAGTGCGGAAGACAGACGATACGACAACAGTCATAGCATAAGTCCAATTGTGTCCTAGTAAAAATTTATAATCGAGGGGCACATCAACCACCTCGACATCCACCTCTATCATCTTCCCACCTAACTGGACCAGAAAGGGAGGAATAATGATGTGAGGGTGAAAGGAATGATCGTCAAAATCAATCAACATGGTCGGAGATTGAGAGAGTTTGGAGAGTCGAGAGATTTCCAATAGATCAGGGACATCACACATGTTACAATGTCTTCATAAAAAACCATACACTTTATGGTATACTTTGAGTAACCCATGTGGATTTGGAATACCATATGGTAAGGCAAGCGAGGCTTCACATATTTGACATCAAACTTTATAAATTTTGAGCATTGGGGTCTATAGCTCCTAATGCAGATAGAAAGTCATTCCTCTGTGAAGGACACATCTAGAGTACCTTCAGAGCTGACATCGTATAAGGGGTTTGACCTAGGTCCTCAACAATAGAGTAATTATGGGCGGCTCTAGAATTTGGATTGTGGGTAGAGTGCTTGATTACTCCTTTCGGAATACGAGGTGGTGGCTCTATTTTTTCGATATACAAAGGCATCTCTAGAGGAGGAGGAGATTCTAGACCAGGTACAGTCTGTGAAGAACTATAATCACGAGGCTGGGTGGCTACATTAACCTGATAATTGACCATATTGATGCACAAATGATGACCCTATTGTTTTGGTGGGTTTTGACTCCCACCGGACACATTTACTGCATTTGAGGAGCTCGAGGCCATGTGTTGGTTATGTGGAAAAGGATTCATCAGCACGACAGGAAGTAGAGATAAGAGCCTCGAAGCTTTCATAAGTTTGGGGCACAAATGAGTAAGATGATCATTTGTACAAAGCTTACAGGGAAATTTCACCTTATGCCTTTATTTCTTTCCCTCACAAACATTATTATTCATCATTTCATTATTACCATTTTCCTAGGGTTTATTATTTTTCCTCCCACCCTTACGATTATTATTACGTTCTTTCTTCTTATTCTCGCCTGGTTGTTGGTTACCATTTGGGTCAATCGATGATTGCATGGAATGTACATCCACCGACTGAGTGGAATTGGAAGACACAGATGAAACTGGCCCTCCTACAGACTGGTTTAGAGACAACTATTTCAAATGTATTGTCACTGAATCTGTGGATTTCACACTGGCGGATCCTACAATGCCATTGACATGAGGTCTGGGCTTTTGTCTAGGGTCATATTTTGACATCTGTGCATCTAGAAGAATCTCTTATAACATCCCAGACTGAGAGTATATAATATCTAACTGTTGGGCTTTGAATATTTATTCTTAATCGGACATAACCTCGAATGTAGCAACATCCTTTGAAATAGGGGGTTGTAAATACTTAAGGAACCACTCTAAAAGAAAGTCCAGGGGTACGCAAATCTTGATCAACCTCTTTTGTCTATGCCACTCTTGGATATGATCCTATATATGAGTGGATTTGTCCTGGCATAAGGTCGACAGTAGTTATAGGCTAGCATCGTAATGAACCGACAATTATAAGTGGTTAAGGAAGACTAGCACCATTTGACTAAAGGTCCCATATGCCCCCATAGGTATCTCAGTATACCATTTCACAGAAACCCCTATGAGGGTGCATTGAAATAATATTAATCGAATGGAATCGTCATTAAGGGAATTCAAAGAGCACCATAGGTGAAAGGTAGTGACATGATCACTAGGATCCTCACCATTCTTACCTTCAAATTTTGGAATATCCAAAGGAAGCTTGGTGGGAATGGGTGGCCATGTAGGATAATGACACATAGGGTCGTTCATCAACTTAGACAAGTCTGACAGGTTGAGTGTGGCCAGAAAAGGGAGACAAGGTTGTGGCATCTAGCCCCTAGCTCCCTGGAAATATTTTGTTTGGGGAATTACATCCCATCCAGGGTTTTGGAAAGCACCATGGGCCTGTCTGGGATTGTAAGACCCTCCTCCAGCATGATTCATAATAGGTTGGTTGGGCATCATTCCAGTAGGAATGTTCTGATGAGGGTTATAAAAACTTCCCCCAGTCGGAGTGGCTATGGGTTGGGGGTTTCCTAAGGTGTGAAATTGACCTCCTCCATGTCAATGTTTCATGGAAACCTACATAGGAGATATAGCTAAAGCAAGTACAAACAAATCTTATCAAGAAAGGAAGAGAGATTCAATATGGAAGAATGAGAAAATATATTCACACTACTCCAATGAGTTGATGATTGATACATAGATCATGGTCAATATGATACAATGAATGAGTGGAATACACTCATATATAGGGCAAAACATTCCATAATTAAGAAAAGAAATCAAGCAGTTAGCTTTCCTTAGGAATGCATGCATTCATAATAGTGATGGTAAAAATAGAAATTCTAAAATAGAACTAGTCAGTTAACTCCCACGGAACTAGTGTGTCGAAAATAGAAATTTCTCCAACACCCCCCTTGAACATTACTATCGAGTAAAAAATGAGTCTCGGCTACTAGGCCATTTTAGGTACTCATGTACAATGCAACTAATGAACACTAAATAAAAGTGAGGAAAGAGGGAAAACCATGTGGGAACAAAACCCCCCCTCAAAAGATAATGTATCAAAAGAAGAAAATGACAGTTACTAGGCAACCGTGTTATTCACTGCAAGACGATCCTGTAAAGTCTGAAACTTCTTCTCACTAAAAGACTTCGGAAAGATATTGAAATATTTATGGATCTGATGAATTCCTTTGGCAACCTATCTAGCCTTGTACCTCTTGATCCTGTGGACCTATCTGCACCTGGAAATATTCCTTTATGGTGGAAGTGGAACTAGATTCCAAGTATGCTTCTGTAGGAGTGAGTCATACTCCTTCTGCATGGTTCCTTTCCATAATGGATTTACCACAACCCTATTGTAGTTTTGTGGATCAGTACATTGAACCATATAGAAATGCATGGGCATCGCAGGTTCTGAATCTGAAAGTACATGAGAAGTCTCCTCATGATGAGATTGAGTAATGATCGAATCCAATGGATTCCCTACAAGGTTGGTTGTTTCCTGAAGTGTGCTCTATTCCTTCTTGGGCATCTGTTGAAGCTTCAGCGCTGGCTTCTTATCTGGCTGTACTACCTGCTTATTTCCATGTATATAATTTGAGTGCATGGAATCATCTCCGATGTCTGAAATTGATGGACGAAAAAGAGTATATGCACGTTGCACTAGAGGTGCATGCAAAGTAGTCTCCTTATGTGTAAGTAGAATAGAGGAGCAATCGCCAGAAAACTTAGTGAATTTATACAGCCTTAACTTGTGATCCACCTCACAATTTGCAATAATGGAATTGTCATGCATGTCAATTACTGAAACTGAATCTGATGTAAATTCAACCTTTTTACCTTTCTGAGTGATCTGATAAACTAATAGCATATTCATAGAAAGATTTGGAAAATGTAGAACATTCTCAAAACTGCCATTGTGGAGTTCCACTCTCCCTTCTTCTGCTACTTCTACTAGAGTATCACCCCCCATGAGAATAGGGGTTCTTGAGCATGGACTCTGTTAACACTCTATAAATTTCCTAGAGGTTGTTAGAAAAGAAGAAATCTATGGGAGATAACTTTATCCAACCACATTGAAGCTGGGATCTAGCCCTACCAGCTTCAGAGTGGGATCTCTCTGTATGATTTAGATATGTTCCAAGTTTAAAATATTAGGCTAGGTGAATAAAATATGTTTGTTTTGTTTGTTGTTGTTTTTTGTTGTTTTCGTTGGGTTGGCCAAGAGAGCTTTACACATCCATTGGACTATGGGGTCTGTATTAGGAAATAAAATCTAAACCAGAAAATGAAGAAACCTTTCACAGGGCGAGATAATGCAATCGTTGGATTCTTTTAGTAGCAAAAATGAGGAATAGTAGGAAAAAGGCGAGAATGTCAATTACAACAAAGAAGCAGTTAAGAATTTCTTTATCGTAAAATTAGAAGATGAAACACTAAAATCTTTTAAAGTCGGAAATAGGGTATACAAAGATAAATCCTACAACTTTCGTTACTTTCAAAGATTAGATTTAGAAAACAGTGCAATAACTAAGTGAGAATAACATTTAACTTAGAAAAGAAAACATCACCAATGAGTACACACAATAATCCTGTGAAAACGCCTCTTTGTATTAATGGAAGATCTCTTGAAAAATATTAAAGTCTGGTAGCTCGCAGGGCGTAAAGATCAACCCTCAATACTTCAAAAAGTGAAGTATTTATAACCAAAATTAAAAACGATCTTGTCATTAAAGATCAGAATGTGGTAAATCTATTTTTAGCTTAACTAATCTTAACAAACTACAAAAATCTAGGAAATTGTTTAATGATGTGTCGAAGTTTCATGCTATTTTCTGGGTGAACCATTGGTGAGGCCTCTGCATGACCTCATCTGAATGGATAGCTAACCGGGCTAGGACATCTCATTGACTACTCGATCAGATTGCAAAGCTCTTCCCATCAAAGATGACTGGGAACGACGACTTTGAGTAACCTTTGGTAAACTTCATCCATCTCTGTGTACTTAGAAAAATTTGGCTTGATGATGAAGATGTACCAGATCTCATGCTGTATGTTGATGTCCAACCGTAGAGCATCTAGGAATGGCTTGCCAATAATACTACCTTGTATTCCTGAAAATTTTGAACTATCCTTAGCCACAATGGCTAGTCTCTTTTTGTAATTGGGGAGCGTCATCAATTTGTCATTTATCACTCTCAAACTAGGAAGACCCTTCTTCTGTAGAGCCTTGATCTTGCTAAAAAAAAAATTCACCCCTAGGTCCATAGCCTAAACCTTTTCTTCTAGCTGTAGCATTAGTCCTCTCTTGGTAAGGACTATCTTGACCTCAAGGATGGTCTCTATTCTATCTTCAATTCTCAGATCTTCCAGCTCCTCTCTGGTTTTAGAATTTAGGAATTTGATGATTTCATTAGCCTCGGTGGGCATCTCCCCCAGTTCTGCTCTAATATTCTCGATGGCTTGTTTACTTCTTTGTACCAATTCATTTTGGCTCAAACATAATTTGTATCATTGGAAATATTTCATTCATAGACTTGGTGATGTCTATCCAGACACTTTCTTTGACTTCGGCCAGTGTTTTTCCTGCCAGTGTTTGCTTTCGAAGCTATTGTAACTCTTGTTTGAGCTGGTCTGACACCTGTTTTTCCTTCGAGTAGTTGGTTTGGTAAGAATATTTGAGTTCTTGGAGGTTCTCAATCTCCTTTTTGATCCTGCTAATCTCTGTTTCTTACAGATTCATCTCTTCCATAGATTTAGCCAGTTCAATAGTCTTTTCCAGAGACGTCAGTGGATTTGCCAATGGAATTTCTGCTAGTGATGTTGTGCTCACTCTTGAGAGTGGAACTGCACTCAATGGAATGAATTCCATGGGTTTTGACTGCTCTTTCTCTTTCACTAGTTTCTCCATTTCATCTTTCATTTCCTTCAATTGTGCATTCTGCTCCATAATCAACTTAAGCATCTCATCCTTTTCTCCTTCTATCTTCGCCATTTCCTTTGCCTGAGAGTCTACTATTGGTGGCAGCTTCAATTGTTTCCTCAGAGACGCTATGTCAACATTTTTATTTTTGATCATATTCTTGACTGCTTTCACATTTGATGGATCATATCTGATCTTGATGACCAGTTCCTCCAATGTCTTAATCCTGTTATCCTTTGCAAAGGATGATATTTTTTCCAACATCAACTGCATCTGGACATTATTCAGAGACACTTGTAACTTGGAGGCAACAGTAGAATCATGTTCCAATGTTGAGAAAACCATTTCTCCAGTTTGCCTATGCAGATCCATTTGATCAGCTGGATGCACATCCTTAGTCTGAAATTCAAAAGCTTCCCTTTTGTAATCGGTGTTTACCTTTGGATCTAGCACCTGTGCTTGGAGAAATGCCATGTGCATTCTTCCCTTCTCAGTGTTGAATTTCGATAGCAGTCTGTGTTGTGCAGTCGAAGTTTACTTCCAGAACTAAGCATATGTGCTGCTGGTCAACGTTTGATTCTTTTTCTTGATCAAATCGTATTTCTCAAAAATACTCAGCTTCGGTCCTGTTTTGCCTGGCTGGTTGACTAGTGGAGTATCTATAGGATTCTTTGGAAATACTGAGGTTATGATCTGCTTGCTTCTTGTACTAAGGAGTGACCGATCCATCTCCATCATTGTAGTGGATGGAATTTCCTTTTCTCCAGCCATGTCATAAGCTTGAGTGGTTTTCGACCTCTGTGTGTGCAATTGGAACTCCTCATATGATACTTTAGTGATAGAAGGTGAAGTGTCCTTCCTGGGCCTTTTCTCCTTTGGATCCTGTGGTGTAGTCCTCTGTGAAACAGTGACCAAAGGGTCCTGTTGTTCTGCCTCAACCAGTGTGTTTGGCTCCCATTCTGTCTGGTTTGCAAACTTCTCTACCTCAGGCCTAGATATGTGAACATACGGGATATTCTTATTTTTTATTCTCATCTCGGAAATTATTCCACACGGATCATAGTGCCACATGAACCTAACAAAAAACTTCATTTCTTTTAGCACCTTGTCTGCTTCCTCCCCGGTGCCTCGACTGTTGCAGATGAAAGATCCAATCTGCCCTTTGATTCTGAGCTGCTGCTTCTTCTTCAAAGACAGAAAATGTATGTCATCTGAGTTTATCATCTGCCTTATGTATTCCAAGGAAAAAATTCTAACAGGTAAGTACTTGGGTAGTTTATATGGGGCCAACTCACACCCATAGACTCTGATCTCAGTGTGATTTTGGTACAGGTACCAATCACCAGTCTTTGTAAGGTCCGAGAGATGTAGAATCCTCTGAATTTCGTCATTAATTCTGGGTTCGGGTCTGCCTCTGAGCATATTCATCACTGGGTGGTAGAACTGCTCGATGAACTTCTTGAAACTGAATTTTGTGGAGTTATGTATGAGCAGAGAAGCCCATGTTGTTACTGCCTGTGGTCTACCATCCTCTTCCATCTTCCGCATAGAAAAAGAAATTTTTTCCGCTTGGAAGAAAATGAACAGATATGCCAGTATTGCAGAATACCTGAACATACCTTCTGTGGAAAAATTTATGAATTGTTCATGAATGTTGTCCACTAGGAATGTGCTGTAGTCAAACTGTGTAGTGGGTTTCTCATCAGTGGAGAAAATAGATAGAAATCCCAAAATGGGTTCATCTACCCATTGATCTGAAAAATAACCAAGCAAGGCGCATAGTGACGTGATGACCTGGTTTCCTTTTATTGAGAACGGGGAGGAAGGATAAGGGGGGTTTGTAGTGGGGAGCTGAGTAGATTGGTGGAAGAAAAATCTCAAAAATCTGAGCTCTTTGAGGAAACGACAGCTTCTGGTAGAGCTCTGTGATGATTTCGAGGTTAAAAGGCGAGGCAGAGTCAGCTCAGGATATCTGCATCATTTGGTTGATGGTTTCTGGTGTGATGAGGAAAATAATTTCCCTAGACAAGGACACAATGGCTCTTTGTTCGGGGATATAATGAGCTTGGCACTTGAGGGCGAATTTTGGGAAGTGGTGAATCTGGGGAAAAAGATACAAGGGTAGGTTAGATTCCCAGAGCCCAATTTCATCACTCTGGTCTAGGAAAACTTATTTAAGCCATGATTGTAGGTCTACGAAGTCAAAATCACATGTTGTGTCTATGATTAAGTAGTCTTTGTTGGCCAGAGGAATCCTGTCGAGGTCGACAAGAGGCAGGAGAAAAGGATTCTCCTCACCTTCTATTCTCTTTGACTTTGGCACCATCATTGTAACAATATCTGCAAATTAAACAAAGGTTAGCGGGGACGACTGTAGATGTGTGTGGATGACTGTAATGAAGAGGAAAATGGGGAAAATTCTCTGGAGAAATGACTGGATAAATGGTGAGGGAATAAAGGGTGAGGGTAGTTTTGAGTGAATGGATATCCATTGGGCACAGGAGATACGTCAACTGGTTAACGGATAAGTTAGCCAATAATAAATGGCCAATGGGTCATTTAGAGCGTGAGATGGCTGGTGACAATGACTGAAGCATACGGTTGAGTCACGTGGTGGGTATTGATTGGGGGAAAAGACCATGGTGAAGGGACTTGCCATGGGTGAACGAGGGAGAAAGACTAATAGAGTTATGGTAGGTGACTCTTACGAAAAAGGTGGATAATGGCGATATGAGGTGACGAGGTATGTCAGACAGT
>JASDQU010370793.1:0-10330 GCA_032191745.1 Picea mariana
TTCTCTCAGTGTGGCCACTGACACGACCACGATTCTGCATCTCAGGTTTATGTTGCATTTGTCACTGTAGGTCGGATAAGCTCTGTAGTAGAACTGCATTAATTTCGGTTTGCTTTTCTTGTTCTTTCATCATCCTTTCATTATCGGCCTTGCAGCTTTGCAATTCGACCATGAGACTCCTCACAGTCCCAGCTAGGCCTGGAGGGGTTCCTATTGCTCTTCTTTCGTCAGACTCTTCATCTCTATTGTGGGAGCCTTCTCCCACCTCTTGGTGAGTCACCATACTCTGCGTTTGTAGATTCCCGCGGTTGATCGTCCGCTTGAGTGAAAAGACAAACGCTAGCTGTTAGTCAAGAGTTAAATTCATTCTTATAAATTGTGCATAAATTCATAACTTCTTTCACTTGCATACACAGTCGGGTTCTCATTTTCCAAGTTTTTTAATCCTGGACAAGGGGGTCAATTCAGGGAGTTACTCCTCATAGGAGTGCTTTGAACGAGGTTTATGCGCGACTCGTGCATGAGCCCAATCAGGCCGAGTGTTGTAACCATGCTCTGATACCACTTTGTAACATGCCCACTAACTAAATCAAATTTTTCCGGTCCTCTGTTGGACTCGAACCCTTAAATAACCATGGAGACCCAACGCAAACTGGCTCTCTCTTTCTTCTTCTCCGTTCTCCTGCGATCGTGGGTCATGATCATGGTTCAATTTGAATGTAGTGCCCCTTTGGATTTCATGCCTTGGCGCTACAGTAATGTCTAAACGTTCAACTCTACAACCACGGAACCCTGACAGGGCTAGCTATCGGCCAATGGGGTCGAATCCCTACCGATTCAGCAATTGGCCAATAAGAACAAATCTCCACAGGAGTAGAGAACCGCCGATGAGAACAAGCCTCGTCGCGCATTTGGGTGTAATACAGGTGGCGAGAGGGAAACGCGACACGGTGGTCATCATGTCAGGGAGGGGCCCCACTTCACACGCCACACTATTCCGGACCCCCCCCCCATTAAAGGCAGAATGGAAAGGGGGGTCCAGAATCCACTGGGAAGCCATTGATCATGATGAGTAAATCTCGACCGTTCGAGAGTTGCGCATCCAATTCCGGACCCCCCCACTACCGCTAAAGGCAGAACAGTAAGGGGGCTCTAGAATGGAACCTCAGTCGTAGATCTGGACGGGTGGACTCTGGCCGTCTAGATCTGCTCGCCGCTTATCCTAAAGCATAGTTCACGTCCTGGCTTAAGTGGACGTCTCACCTCCACATCTAACGGTCATTACAGACCCAGAGATCCTCTGAATGAATCTCCTCCATCCATCGGGGTTTTAACACTCGTGATGTCCCAACAATTTGGTGTACCGATCCCCGAATCTCGATTCTCCGTTGTACTGACAACTGGCCTCCACTGATCGGGGTTTTGCTCTTCGCGATTCCAAGGTGCATAGATAACTTGTCACCGGGATCTTCGATATCCAGATGAACCAAACTCTGATGGACGGCCTCCTCGTCGAAACTTTCCCCGATGGTCTGGATCTCTGCCACGCGTCCCCACAAGCGGACGGTCCTGATCCAATCTCGCGCTTTCGTGACTTCTGGTGCTCCGGAAGTCTTACCTTCCATATCTCCGATATGCCGATGGGCTCTCGATCTCGCCACGTGTCCTCACAAACGGACGGCTCTGATCTCGTCGGGATTATCATCCATGGAACATCGACTGAAGAGGAATTTGAAGTCATTAAGTTTGTTGCGAACAATGCCCCTTTTCCCCTTTTTCTAGGTAAGACTTGGATTGAGAAAGATCAGATCAGAAGGAAAGTAGAGAAAGCAACTAATGAAAAGAAAAAGCAAGAACTAAGGGATTTCATAGCTAGAAAAATAGATCGATTGATAGAAGAACGAGAAGTTGAGTCGAAGCAACATAAGACAAGATGATTAGCGGTCGAAGTTAAAAGAGCGCAAGAAGGTTTGAAGGACCTATCCATGCAAGAAGAAAGTATATCGGTCCAAGAAGTGGTAAGGGAAGGAATATTAACTTTGAACCCTTTGAGAGAACATCAACAACATGAAGTTACTATGCAAGGAGAAGATCAGAATAAGAATGGAAAGAGGAATCTAGAAACAGTTAGAGAGATTCGGATCACATGAAAGAAGGCAAGGAAGCTCAGTAAGAAGAAAGTCGGATTGGACAGACTACAGGAAGCTACAAAGAACAAATGGAAGATTTCGCAGTAGGTAGGTTTGTAGGATCTGAACCTCGTCGGAACAACATAACCGCGCAGAATGGGACTTCGCCTCGACGAAGCTATATGACTGTTGGAGGCGCCTCGACCGTTAGAATGACTCTCCAGAACAACTAGGAAACACATTTATGGGCTAATAAAATGCGTTTGGGACGTTGAGACTGTGCCATTCGCATTGATGGAAGCATTCCTGCCCGTTGGAAGAATCTATTACAACACTTGCTTATTTAACCCGTCTGACGCTGCGTCGGGACCACTTTTTGCTACCCATGATTATCTGAGACAAGAAGAGAAGTGATTGTGTGTTAATCCATGTTATCAGACATCGTTGTCTGTTTGCATACCCCGCTATCCGTTCACGTACCCTGATCTATTTGTTAACAATGAGAATGTCGACCGAACACACTGAACTAGAGAAGTCTGTTGAAGAGGTTCTGAAGAAGTTTATGGATGATAAAGCTATGTCTGAAGGAATACAAGTGTTGTCGACCAGGGGACTGCAGGCTTCCCCTTCGATTGGACGATGTTCGACTATACTAACCCTGCGACTGAGAAGCGAAGTAAGCATCACGACGATCTGGCTAATTTGAAGCAGATCCTGTCGATCTTACATGATTATATCCTGCCTTTGGTTGGCGCGGTTAACTACGATAGCATCCCACGGGACTTTGAGTACACATTGATCACTGCGTACATTCTGAAGGGAATACGCGTAGTGGGTAGTCAGTTAGGACATATCTGTTACTGAAGAACAATGATTTCAACCTTGGAGACAGAAAGAACTACGCCATGCTCGCGCCTCATAAATATTTGACAAAGACCACTAGGAAGAAGCCTCGCATCATCGCCCAGGCATGGATAAAGGAGCTGGCGCAATCCACGATACTTAACGTAATGAAGATTCCTCATTTTGGCCGATATGAGGAGGTCAACGCTTGCATTAAAATCGTCTTGTCGTGCTATCATGGTGGATACATGTTGCTCGACAGGCGGATTACTGTGAACCCGACGTTGATCCACTTGATCACATGATTGAGCATGCATGGACCCGACCCTCAACAGTTCTACCCAAGGAAGACCTTAGATCTCTCCCTGGCACAATGCATAAAGGAGGCATACAGTGAAGTTGAGAAGGGAGAGCGAGGCTACAAGGTAGCCTCTATCCAGGATGGCGCAATGTGCCTCGCTTGCCAACTCATAGATGACAAGCTTGTAAGAAAGAATCGCCCCACAGAGGTCACTGGGTTCGTGGTGGACCTCGTAGGGAAATGTGTGGAGGGAATGCAAATGAATTGGGCGAGTTACCTCGTCAACTAGCTTGAGAAAGACTGTCCTAAAGCACAGGATCATGGATACAAGTTCCACTTTAGTTGGCTACTTGTGTTGATTGCATTTGTCGCATTTGCCGCTTGGCAAATGCCGGAAGGAACCACCTTCCCGGAGATTGAACCTTCGGAGCCATTGGCCGCGAGGTTTTCAACCTTATGGTATACAAATGATATGTCAAAGCAATGGAAGTCGAACACAATGTTCCATGCTTACTATCAACAACTGAAGGTTGCCATTGAGTCATTTCTGCGCATGACAGCGCGCACCTTGCACCAGTACAGACCATTAGCTAAGTTTCGCGCAGATCCACATTTTATTTATATCACTGCGTACATGGATGA
Source organism: Picea mariana (assembly GCA_032191745.1). Classification (NCBI taxonomy): domain Eukaryota; kingdom Viridiplantae; phylum Streptophyta; class Pinopsida; order Pinales; family Pinaceae; genus Picea; species Picea mariana. Next base: position 3,916 of record JASDQU010370793.1, read on the forward strand.
GAGCAAGGAAGAGTTACAGTCTTACTATAAGTTGACCAACGAAGACATGGAATAGATCACGAAGGAGTGGTCGGAGGAGTTCCTTGCACTGGTTGATGATGCAGAACTCTCTGACCCTGATATCATAGGAAGCCCCTTGGTCACCCGGTTCGAGCATGAAGGACAGTTAAGTGCGAAGAAGAAAAAGAAAAAGGAGGAAGTTCAAAACATAGAGACTGATGAAGAGGACAACGCCTCAGAAGAAAGTGGACCCGACTCGCCTGCAGGAGGAGGAGGAGACAAAGTAAATCAAGAAGTAGGAGGGGAAGAAGGAGAAAAGCAAGGAGAAGGCAAAGCTACATCGCCGAAGGACCCCCCTACCGAGACAGAAACAACAAAGCAGAGGAATGTTTCTCCACAGAAACCCTCGACAAGAAAGAAGACCTACGTTGGTAAGTCCCAGCTAAAGGCTATGCTCACAAAGGATGATATTGGTCTAGTCTGCGGAGCGATGGAGGATGTGTCCGAAGATCTCTTGCAGAGATATGGAGCAAAGCAGGAAGAGCTATATGTAAGGGTCAAGAAGGAGATAAAGGAGATACAACGAGCTGTTCAAGTTACCCGCACAGTACCTACTGCGCCTTCCTCGTCAAAGATTGCAGAATTGGGGGATGAGCCTGCTCAATTGAGAAGATTAGCAGATGCAACAGAGGCTCGACTTCAGAAAATTCAAGAAGAGAAGGAGAAGGCTATAGAAGTCTTGAAGAGGGAGAAAGAGGAAGTCTTAGAGCAACTACGAGTTGCGCAATACTGTGTAATCGCTTATGAAAATGAAAAGGATGAGTTTCGAGCAATGCTCGAGGAGGATAAAGTGAAGATACAAAGAGAAAAGGACCAACTGCTCGCAGAGCAGACTGCGGTCAAAAAAGCGGTGAGCAAAGCACTTCGCTCTATGCCAGTTTTGGCACAGGAGGAGCATGAGGCAATTGAGGTTCAAGTGATGAAGCTCACTAAGGCCATTCAACAACTTCAAGCAAGGGTAATGGAGTTGGAAATTCAAGCAGTACCGAGCACCCCACAAGAAGTGCACGACCAGAAGGAGGAAGCCGCTAAGAGCGCAATCGGAAGGATCAGAGCCCTTGCCTCAGAATGCAAGCAGTTGAGCAACATAAGTGTGCAGAGTTACGAATGCCTCGCAAAAGATCCAGAGCTGAGGAAACTGGAAGCGCAACTACATGAGGTGTAATAACAGGGACTGTCAGTACATGTGCAGATGAAGTTACTCACTGCAGTCAAGAGAATTAAGAGATCACAGGAACAACGCGCAGTCCAACAACAGATTACTGCCATTTAGAGCAGAGTAATGGAAGTTACACATAGGATACAACCGGTGCAGGATGAAGCCTGCACGGTGTTTGGAGAGACCGAAGGACAAGGTTCGCAACTAAACCAAGTGGTTGTGGCAGTGGAACAACACCTGGAAGGGCTTGTTACAGAGCAGATGATCCAAGAGATCACTGAGCAGGAGGCTCAAGCGAAGCAGCAAGTCGAGGAATCTTGAGCTAAGCTCAAGGCCTTCGAAGCAGTGCTTCCCAGATCTGAGTGACTCGGGACGAGTCACATGTGAGTGTTGGGGACCTGTTGGCCCTCGACCAAGTTTTGAGGAAACATTGGTTAGTTTTGACCACCCTTTTGGACTTCGACATGCTGGTCAAAGATGGAGCACCCATGCGGAGCTGAGATCGCGAGATCTCACTTGATTTGTGGACCCAACAAGGGATTCATTAGGGTTTTTGTATTAGGGTTTATGGGATGTCGGCCCATGGGTTTACCCATGATTAGGCCTTTTTGTAAAAGTATAAATAAGTATAAGAATGTATTGTAGAGAGAAGAGAAGCGATGTAAGAGTCGATAGCTTGCAAGCCTAAGTGCAAGTAGTTTTGGGTTGCTTAGTGCAATAGACTATGTATGTAAGGCTCTGTGCTTAGTGCGCAGATCACCTGTCCGATGCGAATCTTGGCTCTGTGGCTCAGTGCATAGGAGCAGATGAATGTAAGAGATTGAAGCCTAATAGAGAAGAAGAAGCAGTTGGTGGATGTAGCCCCACACTGGGGTGAACCACATATATCATGTGTTCATGGGTTGCTTTGTGCTATGATGTTTATGTTGTGGATCTACTTAGTGCATTGATTGTCATATATGATAGATAGATCTATGAATTCTTAGCGTTTATTTATATTGAATGTGCTAGATCTAACTTATGATGCTAAGTGCGATGTGTATTTGGTCATTGTTACTATGCCAATCTATCCTTGGGGTTTGTTCTGCAATGTGAATGAAGATGATAAACTAATGTATGTTGTTCTTAAGTACTATGCGAAGTAATTGTAATCACAGATCTGTGTTCGAGCTTGGTTATAGACACCTGAGTTTTGTAACCCCCCCTGCCTCTACCTTGGGTGAGACTTCGCCTGCTTTACAGGTGTTGCCGAAAGGGCTGGTAGTTAGGGTTTTGTTGGTGCGATGTTGAAGCGTTGAACCCTGGGTCTGCCCCTATGACAACATACCCTCACTTATTTTAATTTGTGTTATGACATAATTATTTAGACACCTCATACATTTAGGACAAACAACAAGAATATGATATTATTTTGAAAACTTTAAATATCATATCATTTTGATATTTTGGGAGATACAAGTGTTTGTTGAATTGATATATTTTGGATAGAATTTAGATAGAATTGGGAACCCGATGGATTACAAAGAGCTTTAGGAAATTAGAAGAGTTCATAGAAACCATGAGGAGCATATCCAATGCCAAAGGACTTCTATATTTACAGTCACTTCAAAAGTCCATGAAAATGAACACTGGGTCAAATCTAAAATAACAACAATTATGAAGACTCTTATGGAACAAAAACAACATATAGTTGTCCTGGAAGCATAAAGTAATGTTCTCATAAATATAGTCCTAGATTTGAGCAGGGGATATCAATCAAGGCTTCTAATAAAATGCTATCAATTAATTTAACCTTGGGGGGAGCCAAAGGAAGACGAAATGGTGCACTAGCTTACCGAAGACATAGAAATCATAAATTAAGACTTTGACCCTTTGAGTATAGGCATGGAAGAAACAACTAGTCATCATACCTTCTATTAAGTATCATGTTTTTCAGGGTTATTAGAATTGTAGGTTTATATTTGGCAGAATATATATTGTCAATAAATATTGGGAAATTTTGTATAAAGATACAAACATACCCTGCTATGGAAATGTAGTTGGCATAGTTTTTGGTTCGGAAGTTTTGAAACATAACTGTGATGTAATCTCGTTGTAGGCACAATGACAATTTTTATTAATATAAATTTCCATAGTTATGGTGAAAAAGAAATGGTCTACTTTATAAAAATTGGATTTTTGAAGTTTACTAAAAAAACACCAATATCATAAAAATCGACAATTTTTAAAGTCTATTAAAAATACCTACTTTTTGAAAATTTACGTTATTCGAGATCTTTAAAAAAATGCCCACATTATGAAAATCAACAATTTTAAGATTTATTAAAAATGACAAAATTTGTCAAAATTAACAATAGATTAATCATTCCAGAGTTTATGAAATTAGTGCTTAGTCACATTAGCAAAAAACTTAGTCATGCAACATGGCACATTGATGTTGATGATAGGCAACAACAGAACACCATAAAGCATTAATGGATATCAACAACTCAGCTACACGTGTGGAAGACTAAGAGTCACTCTAGATCATCTTTTCTTTGTCTCTTACTCTTTCTAAGATTTGTATACATTATGTAATTTAAAGAATATGAAAAAATGAGAAACAAAGTGTTTCATATTCCCTTGGCTAGATTATAAATGCCTTGCCATGAGATCGTAAATAGGTTGAATAACCAGTTGGTCATCATGCTAAACTTCGGGTTGATCTTGCCTTCTTGTACTTTTTATTAAGTTAATGAGATTAAGGGGTGAATCAATACCTAATATTATTGCACCAACATTATGTGTAATGTTTAATTTTTGTCTAAGTTAATTAACTTGGTTGCGCCATAAATTAGTGACCATGTATGTTAAGTGAAAGTTGTAGCTTATGTTTTGGTTGCACTAATTTAACTAATGCATATTCATTTGGATTAGTTATTACTTTATGTGTTTACAAAATAACTTTAGAGTCTCCTTAAAAATAAGGTGTTTGAAATCTAGTGGACAAATGCACACCCTCATTCTCTAGGAGAGTGGGTGGTGGTGGATGAGAGTGTACATTTCTGAATGGGTGGTGGTTGGTGAGTATGTGCATTTGTGGGAAGGTGAGAGTGTGCATGGGTTGTGGGTGAGGTGAGGATGAGCATGGGTAGGTGTTCGGGGGCAAGATTGTCACCCCTACTATCCATGCACAAATTCACACTCTCACATGTCTTGCACATGCATAAATGCACACTCTCACCCCCTTGACATAACTCACAAATGCACACTCTCACACGCCCCACACACGTAAAAATGTACATTCTCACATGCCCCCCACACACAAAAATGGACACTCTCACACACTCCACATGTACAGTCTCACCCCCCACCCCCCAAACACAAACAAATGTACATCCACTTCACCCCCTTGACACTATTCACAGATGCACACTCTCATTGCATACACCACTCACAAATGCACACTCTCATTGTGCACACCATTCACAAAGTGTTTTAGGTGGGTGGGAAGGGGGGTGAGAGTGTGCATTTGTGTGTGCGTTAGGGGGGTGAGGGTGCAAATTTGTGCGTGTTGGGAGGTGAGACTGTGCATTTGTGCATGTTGGGTGATGTGTGTTGGGGAGGGGGTTGTAGTGTGCATTTGTGGGTGGTGGGGGGTTAGGGGGTGAAGGTGTACATTTGTGCATGTTGGGGGAGGTGGGGGGGGGGTGTGCATTTGTGTAGGGTCCACACAAATGCACACTCTCATCCCCCACCATCCACACACATAATACACACTCTCAACCCTCACCAACTACCCTCCCCGGGGCAAGGTTGTGAATTTGTACATTAGGATTCAAACACATAATTTTTTAGGGAGACTTAAAGTTAATTGTAATCACAAAATTTCTCTTTCTACACTTTCGAGCCCAATACAGATGAGATGTGTAACATAATGTACTACTAACAATCTAAAATGAAAGAAAAGTTGAGATCGTAATGTAAAAGTGAAAAAACTCAACCATAAAAGTTAAATTTATATATTTAAAAACCCGTCACAATAATACAAAATAATTTAATAATAAAATAAACCAACGTAGATCCATCTCAACCTAGTTCTTTTAAGTAGTACAATTTTGCACCTTGCTTTCTTTTTGATCCCTCGTATTGTATAATAGATCCAAAGTCAAGATGGATCTACATCATTGACTAATCCAAATGAGAATGCATTACTTAAATTAGTGGAACCACACCAACAAAAACACACCCTCACAAGCCCACTAATCATGCACAAATGCTCATCCTCACCCCTTGGGAGGGTGGAAGGTAAGGGTGTACATTTTTGTGTGTAAGGGCGTGTATTTGTGCCCTAATGTTCTAAGGTTCATGAAGTTAATAATAATCATAAATATCATAACTAATCCAAATGAATGAGTGTGTATCATTGAAATTAGTTCATCTACACACACAACCACACAGCCTTATCTATCCAATACACATCCTCACTACAATATCCATGAGTAAATGCCACCCACACACCCCCACCACCCTTATTAAACACGAGGGTGTGTATGAACTCAAATAAAACTTCTCAATTATTTGATGAAGATAACAATGATTGTAACCATCCACTAAAACCAACTTTGATAAAAAAAAATAAAGAATTAAATAATTTGTGTTACAATTTTATTTTTATGCTCAAAAATATTGAAAAAAAAACTTTCCTAAATCTCCACAATTTCAATAAAAAATTCACAAATTAAAAAAACTTTTACAAATATTTTGAAATTAAAAAATCTTTACAAATATTTTGAAATTAAAATTTTAATTGATATGTATACATAATTAAAAAAAAATCACTTTCCATCCTCCACCTTATAAAAACTTATTTTACCCAATAATTAATATAAAAACAATTCTCCCCTCTTGATTTCTTATTACACCACCTGCCCCTCCGGGCCTGGGTTACCTTGGGAGGACCCTAGAAAGTTCTATTTTAGCCATCCTATGTCGGAGATTGACACAATTGGACCTATTGATTGGCTCCTATGATCTGTAAATGAATGGAATAGTGAAAATTAATGGGTGCTGGTTCGCCCCAAACACAACATGTGTAGACAGCCCTTTTATACGTGTTTCTTATTTCTTTCTTCGCCGCTTCTACGGACCTGCATTACCATTGGGCACTTTTTTTTGTGTTTCCAAGTGAAATAGTAGGATGCAAAATTCCACGGG
>JASDQU010370793.1:27496-48373 GCA_032191745.1 Picea mariana
GTTGTTCCGATGAGGTTTAGATCCTACAAACCTACCTCATGCGAAGTCTTCCATTTGTTCTTTGTAACTTCCTGTAGTCTGTCCAATCTGGCTTTCTTCTTACTGAGCTTCCTTGCCTTCTTTCACGTGATCCGAGTCTCTCTAACTGTTTCTGGATTCCTCTTTCCATTCTTATTCCTATCTTCTCTTGGCGTAGTAACTTCGTGTTGTTGATGTTCTCTCAAAGGGTTCGAAGTTAATATTCCTTCCCTTACCACTTCCTGGACCGATATACTTTCTTCTTGCATGGATAGGTCCTTCAAACCTTCTTGCGCTCTTTTAACTTCAACCACTAATTATCTTGCCTTCTGTTGCTTCGACTCAACTTCTTGTTCTTCTATTAATTGATCTATTTTTCTAGCTATGAAATCCCTTAGTTCTTGCTTTTTCTTTTCATTAGTTGCTTCCTATACTTTCCTTATGATCTGATCTTTCTCGATCCAAGTCTTACCTAGAAAAAGGGGAAAAGGGGCGTTGTTCGCAACAAACTTAATGACTTCAAATTCCTCTTCAGTCGATGTTCCATGGATGATAACATGTACATTAGTAATTCTTCGACATAAGGTTATCATCTTTCCTTTGAATAAACCTATTGTTCCCAATGAAAATACTATAGTAGGCTTTCCCAAAATTTCCCAAGTGCTTTATGTCATAATGTTCACTTGTGTTTCTTCATCCAAGACACAGTCTATGTTGAAGTCTCATATTCTTGTATCTATGCGTTGTTTCTCTTTCATGATCTCTGGTAAACTTACATCTTTGTAATCATTGATTGTTTCTTTCAATTGTTCTAATGTAGTCTGAACTTTCTCTGATTCTTTCCCTTGATGATTCTTTAACATGCTCTTATTTTCTTGATTTCCTTCATAGTTCTCTTGTCTCATGCTCATTTGTTCTACTTTAGCAATCAGTCTTGGACAATCCTCAACTTCATGACCAACAACTTTACAACTAAGACAAATAGGACCTGTACCATGGCATTCCTTAGCAAGATGTCCCGGTCTTCTGCAGTTATAACATAGTGTCAATCCTCTCTTTCTCGTGTAAGTTCCCCAACTTCTCTTGTACTGCACACTAGGATCACAGTGCTGGACCTGCAATCTGCAAAAATTCTTTCTAGGTTCCTGCATCCAATTATTAGTCCAAAAATTATTTCTATAAACAGGAATAACATATCTTTCTCTATTTCTATCAAATTTATTCAGATCAACTCTTTCTTCTAATTGTACCCTAGCTTTCAGACTAGGACAAAATCTATCAAACATACCTTGATTCATGCTTTTCGAAACAAAAAGTTTTACTTATCTTACTCTTATCAAAGTACAAATCTTTACCTCTTTCAAGATCTTACCTCAGATCGGGTTTCTTTCTTAGCACAGAGCTTCACAAGTCAAGTAGAGTATTGCGCACTACAACAACAAATTTATGCACAGAGCTTTTCTTTACTTCAGTTCCCAACAATCATAGTTTCAGGTCTCGACAACGAAACCATTTGTTGGCACAGGGGCAGACCCAGGGTTCAACGCTTCAACAACGCACCAACAAAACTCTAACTACCAGCCCTTTCGGCAACACCTACGAAGTAGGCGAAGTCTCACCCAAGGTAGAGAAAGGGGGGGTTACAGGACTCATGTGTATGTAACCAAGTTGGGACACAGATCTGTGATTACAATTACTTTGCAGAGTACTTAAGAACAACATACATTAGTTTATCATCTTCATTCACATCGCAGAACAAACCCTAAGGATAGATCTGTGCAGTAACAATGACCAAATACACATTGCACTTAGCATCATAAGTTAGATCTAGCACGTTCAACATAAATAAGCACTAAGCATTCATAAATCTATTATCATACATGACAATAAATGCACTAAGTAGATCCACAACATAAACATCATAGCACAAAGCAACCCATCAACACATGATATACGTGGTTCACCCCAATGTGGGGCTACATTCACCAACTGCTTCTTCTTCTCTATTAGGCTTCAATCTCTTACATTCATCTGCTCCTGTGCACTGAGCCACGGAGCCAAGCTTCACACTAGATAGGTGATATGCGCACTAAGCATCGGATCCACGTTCACAAAATCAGGTCAAGTCACAGATCCAACTCCTCTACTGAGCACAGAGCCTTACATACATAGTCTGTTGCACTAAGCAACCCAAAACTACTTGCACTTAGCCTTGCAAGATATCGACTCTTACATCACTTATCTTCTCTCTACAATACATTCTTATACTTATTTATACTTTTACAAAAAGGCCTAATCATGGGTAAACCCATGGGCCGACATCCCATAAACCTTAATGAACCCCTTGTTGGGTCCACAAATCAAGTGAAATCCTGCGATCTCAGCTCCGCATGGGCGCTCCACTTCAACTAACCTATCGAAGTCCAAAAAGGTGGTCAAACCTGACCAATGTTTCCTCAAAACTTGGTCGAGGGCCAACATGGTATTTCTTTTTTAATAGCTCATCTCTTTCCTTTCTTCCTTCTCACATGTTTGGCCTAAGATTGAGAAGGTCTTCATAATAAGACTTTTTCTCATCCAACTTTACTATTTCGGGGTGCATGTCATTGAAGGTAATCTTTCTTTGCAGTTGTCACCTTTTGTTGATTGTTGTTTGGAATGTATAGAGGAGGATTGAGATGTTTCTGAGCTAGGAGAGGTAGCAAGCTTATTTTCCTTGTCAATGTGGGGGTCATTGGGAGGCATTTTGTAATTCTAGGAGGTGAATGGGCCATGGAGGATGCAACTTGTGGTATTGCATGTAGAGGAGGTGGAGGAGGAAGAGGATTATTGGGCCATTGAGCAATACCAAGGGGAGGATTTACAGGGTTGTTGTTCCAACCATCATTGACTAATTTGACATGGAGCGTATGAAAATATGCAATGTTTGGATGTGGTTGTAGAGGGGCACTAGGAGGAGTTGGAGGTTGAGGCAATGCTGACTACCCACCAAGGTTCATATAGTTGGTTTGTACTAGCTGATTAAATTCTTCTGAATCAACATCAAAGTGTATGTTAAACCTCATTCTCTTGTGTCTCCCTTGTTTCCAAAGTACATTTGTCAATATTCTGCTTTTGCATCTATTTACTCTATTTCCACCTTTGTTACTCCCTCGACTAAGAAAGCTCATATAATTCCCATCATCATTCCAATTAGTGCAAAATTCATAAAGTAAAATACAGGGCACAACATAGTAAACATCTATTAAAACTTTGTTAAATATGATTTAGTTATGGCTTTGAGAATAGCACAATTATTCGAGCATAAAAGGGAGAAATGAATAGGAATAATGTAATACACGAAAGAAAATCCATAAATCAATAGACACCCTTCTTTTCGTTTCAACTTTCAAAATTTGAACTGTATATTTCTTGTAAAATTCTTTGTATATGAACGGTCTACATCTATTTTGAACAAGGGAAGGTACATAAATGAAAATATAGATGTCATGGATAAATGATAAGGGATGCATTTTGCATAAAGTGGTACACAATGAAAGGGAATTAATGAAAATTCATGTTCAATATTTACAGACAGTCAACGCTTATGTACATATCCTCAAGACTTGTACATTTTTTTCATTACAGAGCCAATAATCAGCATATAAATCTTTTGAGAAATTTTCCAAACAATTTCTCAAATCAATCATTGTATTCTCATATTGTTATCTTCACCATATATCACATACCAAAAACTATATATAAACAAAGTTTACATCAACACAATTACCATGTTCATACATCATCAAGAGACCTCGAAGTAACATGAAAACCATATATACAACTTTGCAATAGTGACAACAAATTTTTAATAATTCCTCTTTAAAAGCTTCTTCTCAACAAATCTTTTTAATTACATAAAAAGGGGAGAAAGAACATGGGATTGCAATGAAATATGATTGGGATAATAGAGGAATAATGTATGAAAAATAATAAAAACAATGAGGGAAAAATTGCAAAGTTTATGTAATTAAAACCAACTAAAATTTTAACTTGGCTAACATGCCTTTTAATATTGTTTCCATTGCCAAATCACTTATTATTTGATTGGTGACAACTCAAACACCACATCATACTTGAACATCAAATGCCGCATGAACAAAAAATCGACAATTGTCATACAAACTCACCCAATATTAATTTATTTAGTAAACCCAATTCATGAAATCATGACCATTCAGACTTGTGGTATTATAATAGGGTGAAGGTTGGGTATATGAGTCGATGTATAAACAAGACAAATCAATGAGTTTATTGTCATATCCAAAGAGAAAATAGATGGCATTCGGCCAAAATCTTTTGACTGAGAGGAGGATTAACGTTGAGCACGCAATGTGTTTTCCCTAGTAAATTCAAAACAAAAATGATTCCTATTACTCTGACAAGTAAACCATGAGTTCAAACAGAGTTAGAAATTGTATGTGAGATCCAAAATGGACACAGTTTGTAATGACAACAGTCATAGTTGAGACAACATGAGGTCAACAAATTCATTCATTCCAGCAAGAACCCTTTAAACAGGAAATAAGACAAATGTTGGGCACATAATATACTCTTTACAACAGTGAACAAACAACTAACAAGTTTGGGCTTGAACCCAAGTCAAACTCCACATGTGTTAACAATAATAGAGATGGGTTCAACCCATTTTCCTCATAACCCCATTTCTCTAAAAACATATTCCAAGAATACATAAGATAAAAAACTGTAATATGAACCCAGGAACAGTAGCGTGTATAGAAGAGGATAAAAAACCATAATCATTTTTGCAAGTGAAACCCATGAATTGCATTCTACAATAAACAAATATTTCAACAATTTCTCTTTTTATGAGCGAAAGATGGGGAGAGAAAGATTTCCACACTTGTTACCAACTTACTAGAGCCAACCCTAATTCATTTAGTAAGAAAATCACTTACAAATGATGCTTAGAAGTTGGCGAGTACTTACTTGTCCAATGGTTGATTTTATACCAGTTATCGGGGTCGAAACGGTTGCAAAAATGAACAGGAGGGTCGGTTTCTCAGGCTGAGTTGCAACTCCCTCTTCACAGCCAAAAATAAAAATGAAATGATGAGAACCATAACCCAACAAAGGTGGTAAAGTGCAGGCCTGTCAACATTAATGCCCACGTCCTCTCAACTTGAATGTATGGCCAATTCATCATCCATACATTGATATTCCAACCATATCAACTTTTCAAACTATGTCATATTCATAATCTAACGAATTTTAACTTATATCCATTGTATATCAAATGTTATGACAAACCATATGGTATCGACCATCATACCTTAAATCAAATCAATTATTGATACCAACATGTAACATGTGTTGATTAATCACAATGTCGAACCAATAAATAAAACTTTTGAAACCAAATATGCCTCATACTTTTGCCATGTATTAAACATATCAACCACTTATTCCATAGCAATGCACATATCCACATGAATATTGCCAAGTGAACCTTATTTTGTATCCATATTAAATGCAATAACATGTGTATGTTATGTTTAATCCCAAAATCAAAACCCATATAACTCCTTAAAATATTTATGCCACTTGAAGCTTCAAGCTCAATATCCCTTGAGTGCCATGGTATGTATGTGCATCGAAATTTTAAACTTTAAATTCATTAGGCATATAATCATGTAGAAAAATAGAGGACCATAACCTCTTGCGAATAAGTAAATTCGAGGATATCATGTTCATTGTTGTCATAATGCTAAGACGAGAACAAGGTATATTTGCAACTTATCAGATGTTATTTCGATCATAGTTTGATGCCTCTTAAAATTACCATACAACACACTTGCTTGCAATGCAAACAAGTATTTCGTATAAGCCTTTAATCCATATGTATACATTTAAGACCATTCATTATTTTGAGCATATTCATTCATAAAATATCATAGGATGCTAGGAATTATTAAACCATTAATTTCAAGTGCCATATCTAAAATGACGCCTCAACTGAAACTAATGTCATGCCAAAATGTTGAAAGAAATGTGATGCTAGGAATTAATCATTCCATTGTTTTCTCATGGGAGACCCCACCTATTATAGTACTTAATATATATATATATATATATATATATATATATATATATAAGGGTCTGTGGCGAGGGTTTCCCTGGCCGCAGACCCAAAGTTTTGTTTTCTTCTTCTGAAGCTTGCGCATGGTGCCTGATCTATCTCTGTTCTTGGTGATAGCCTGATGTTCCCCTTCACTATCAAATCCTCCTTCTTCTCGGTGTTTTTTTCTTGTTGCGGTGTCCTTCTTCGGGTCTATTTATTATTTATTCTGTGGGGAGTTCTTGATCTATGGATTCTGCGGACCGGGCTCTCTTCTTCGGATGAGATGGATTCTATGATGGTGGGAGTGGCTCGTAATGCCCAGATCGTGCTTTACTTTCCCGGATCGGGTTTTCTTTTGGGTGGAGGTGCCTTTTGGGATTGTTTTTTTGGGGTTATTTCTGTGGGGGGACTTCTTGACCCGGATTTTCCAGCCTATTTGGGGTTTCTTCCCAGTTTATGTATTTATATTTTCTTTATGGCTTACCAGCCAACTTTTGTGTACCTTTGGGAACTTTCTATCCAAGATCGGGTCGTGCTTAAGGCACCAACATAATGTAATTTGGTTCTCTTCGGATGAATATAATTAAGCGTTTTCCATGGAAAATAAAATTATATATATATATATATATATATATATAGTAGACGACGAATCATAAGTCAACAAATGACGACTCCACAGGGTAGTCTATTTTGAATAGACTAGAACTCAAAATATCGAGTTTCATATTTTTTGAACTTTTGAGTATTAATTTGCTAATTGTCTCTTATTCTCGGCAAATGATGTTTCAACAATATTTTGATCCAAATTTTAAGCATGCTCACAATAAATATGTTCATGGAGGGGAAGAATGGGAAAGAAGAAGATACAAAAGAGTTGTAACAATCAAATTGCAACAAGGTAATTTAGTTGGTTTGGCAAATACTCAACAAATATCATTGCGGACAAGAAAGATAATTCATTTATCTTTTGTTGTTTGCATTCTTCATCATTCAAGTTAAATTCAATAAAAGTTTTGCAAACCAATGAAAAGTAAAGTAACTTGATTGATCCACTTGCTTGACTAAATTCTTCAAATCAAACTCAAGTAAAAGAAAAGACAAAAATCAAAATCAAAATAAAATGTTATACAAATAAAAAATAAAATATATACAAGAAACATTGCAAATATAATCAATAAAATTAGTCGGGTTCAACGTAGTGTTTCAAATGTGAACCATTAGTCATATAGGAAAATAATTGACCATCTTCATCTTTAAGTAAATAAGAATTGTTTCCGACAACATAGACGATTGTGTAAGGACCTAGCCATAATTTTGAAACTTTGAATGCCTACCTTTATTAGCATGTGCAAAATCCCATAAAAGTACTTTTTCACCACTTGCAAAAGTAGTTGATTTAACACTTTTATCAAAATAATTTTTAACTGTTTGCTATCCTTTTCTTAGGTTATCAAGAGCATAACTTCTTTATTCTTCTAAACCCAAAAAAACATGTAATCGTAGAGGGATACTCTTGTGCCTGTAAGAGTAACATGAGAGAAGTAAGTTCAAGTTCAACATGCATGATAGCTTCTTGTCCATGTAACAATTGAAAAGGAGTATGACCTTCTTTATTTTCGTTGTAGCATGATATGCCCATAATGCATAAGTCAATAAAGTGTGCCACTGGCGAGGTTTATCATTAATGATCTTCTTGAGAATTTTAACCTGATTTGTATTCATTGATTCAAGTTGCCCATTTCCCTGAGGGTAATATGTTGATGAAGTGAAATGTTTCTCTCTAAATTTATTAAGAAATTGGGTCAACTTTCTAGATATAAATGTTGGTCCATTATTAGAAATAATCTCAATTGGAAAACCAAAACGAGAAAATATATTCATTTCTAAAAGGGAGATAGTTTTCTCATCTTGTGCATGCTTAAGAGGAATTGCTTCAATCCACTTCGTAAAATAGTTTGTTGTAGTTAAGATAAAAATATGACATGCATAAGATGGAGGATTGACTGGTCCAAAGAATTCTAATATATTATTTGCATGAACAAACTTTTTTTCGGATAGTAATATTGTTCACTATACTCATTTTTATTAGTTTGCTCCTTCTCAGGATAGGTTAGAGCAATATAAAATTGCATTTAGAATGGATTTAGACAACAACATTTAGATTTAGTTGTATTTTGATTCATCTTAGAACATTCTTTTCTCATATGCATATTGAGAGAATAGTTTAGAGTGGCAACCAGGCCCACATACTGGTCATAAATGTTATTCCAAATGAGAGCAAATCTAATTGGGACCTGCCATCGGGAATTCTCCCTTACTTGCTTGGTAGGCCAATCTGGACCCGTCAACACTAGGTAGTCCCATGAGTCTATTCTAGTGATAGAGGATGAGAAGCAGAAATCTCTAAAGGTCAAGCCAGGGTCAACAAATACATGAGTGGTTTCTAGTACAGTACAACAACCTTTTCGTCAAGAGGCCATGATGGTTCACTCAAACATTAAGGCATGCTTAGGAGTATGTTGAGAATCCTAGGAGAACATTTAGAGAGAGAAGACTCTCAAAGAAGTTTCCAAACTACATGACATTGATGAGCAACATCATAGATTCAAATCCCTCCAGCTTTCAAGAGGCAACAAATTAGAAGGTTTGGAGGGATGCCGAGGTGGAGAAGTACACCTTCATCATGAAGAATAATGTGTGGGAAGCAGTGCCAAGACTGAAAAGGAAGTCAATATTGAGTTCCAAGTGGCCTAACAAGATTAAGAATGTGACAAATGGTGGCATTGAAAAGTTCAAAGCAAGATTTGTGGCGAGAGGTTTCTCTTAGAGAGAGAGTGGACTACAAGGAGAGTTTTACTCCAATCACCAGGTACACTTCCATTAGATATATTATGCCTTTAGTTTCATTTATGGGATGGAGGATACATCAGATGGATGTAAGGACAACTTTCTTCGATGGGATCATTGAGGAAGAATTATACATAGAGCAACCTCAGGGATTTGAGGTAAATGGAAATGAGTCCCATGTTTGTAAGCTTAAGAAAGCCTTTTATGGAGTCAAGCCGACACCAAGAGCATGGTATTGTAGGATATATGGATATTTGCAGAGTATGGGCTTCACTAAAAGTGAAGCAGATCCTTATTTATATTGTATATTTGTTGGCACTGATTTGTTTTTTTTAGTGTTGTGAGTAGATGACTTGTTTCTTACATGTTTAGAGAAGCTCATTAGAGGGTGTAAAGTAGATATGGTAGTTGAGTTTGATATTAAGGATGTTGGCATGATGCATTCTTCTTGGGTTTGGAGCTTTCGCAGAGACCAAGGGAGATATTCCTTGGGTGGGGTAAGTATGTATTTGAGACCCTAAAGAGGTTTTGTATAGAGGGTTGCAAATCTATGGCCACACCCATGATCACTACTTTGAAGAAGATGAGAGCTTCAAATTTAAATTTGGTGGATCCTATGTTGTACATGCAACTGAAATTTTATTTGATGTATTTCATCAACACTAGGCCAGATATATGTTTTGTAGTGAATATCTTGATCTAGTTCATGGTGGAGCCAAGGCATGAGCATTGGGTAGCAACAAAACATGTGCTAAAATACTTGAGGGACACACTGAAGTATGGTCTAAGATATCTTAGAGATGGTGAAGTGAATTTGCAAGGGTATACAGACTTAGATTGGGCACACGGTGCAATAGAAAGGAAGAGCATCTTACGATGCTTCTTTATCTGGGGATCAACAATGATATCCTAGTTCAACAAGAAGCATACTTCTGTGACACTTACCTCATCAAAGGCAATGTATATGGCAACCAATACTACTAGTTGTGAGGCCATATGGATTTGCAAGTTGCTTGCAAGATTATTTGATGAAGAGTTGGATCCCCAAGTGATATATCGTTATAATAAGAGTTGTATCAAACGCTTTGAGAAACTGATGTTTCATGATGGGTCCAAGCACATAAAGATCAAATATCACTTCATTCAAGACAAGATACAAAAGGGAGCAATAAAGCTCCAATACATTCCCACGGATCAACATGTAGCTAATATTCTAACTAATCCTTTGGGAAAAAGGAAGTTTGAAGCATTTAGAGACATACTTGGATAGGTGCAAAATTCCATTCTCACTAAGAGGTAGTGTTGAGAAATACAACTTGGATAGGAACTTCCACACATGTTCAGTTTGAACATACAAGAAGTGGTTTGAGATATTTTGAAAAGCAATTCAATTTTGTAACTAACTTTAGGAAAAAGTGAAAAGTCTTATATTTAGTTGTCGAGTCCAATGAAGTGTATTTATGCATTAATGACTTAGACTAGGATTAATCTCAATTGTACATCTCACCGAGAGATTAGCGTTTAAGCAAAAATTATAAAGACGAGTCAAGATAGAGAGTTCAACCGCAAATTTTTGTTGGACAAGGACAACAATTGGAAGAGAGAGAGATCATAGCGCATCAATTGGGAGGAAGAGTACCATACAACAAGTTCATACAATACAACCATATGTCATAATGGTATAGTTGTACAGATCTGTATAGTACAATAAAATTAATAGATTTGTAAACATGTACAATAGGGCCATACACCCATACAGTAGAGTCGTACAATAGTTGCTCCTGCTTTCCCAAATTTCTTGTAAATTGTACCTCTATTTAGGTCATACATGTAAAGTTGGGGTGAATTTATCAACCATACAACTACTAGGTTTTAACAACTACAAAGGTTGCCTTATAAGCTTTCATTAATTGAGTGATAGGTTGATTTGAAGCAAAAATTATCTTTGTGTTTGTGTAATTGATTTACTCTTCCATTATTTACTATTTCCATCTATTGTATAGTTGTTGCAATATTCAAAAATTAATTTATGAGTTATTTTATTAACATAATATTGAGATAACATTCACCTAGGGTTGGGAAAATTTCACACTTTCTTCATCCACTTTAACAATTAAGGTATATGCTCATTTCAACCTAACTTTGTTTTATATGTCCTCCACCTCATGCTTGACCTTCTTTGAAAATATTTTTTAACAAGTTGAAGAAAGAGTCTTTGCTTGTGGCTCTTTCTACCTAGCCCAAAACAACATTGCTCCCGACATAGTAATGTTCTTGTCTAGCCCATTATGCACCATTAAACTCCCACACACAGTCGTGGCTAACAATGGGGTGGGAGGATCGAGCCATGATGGCTCAACTCCTTCATCATTCCTTCCCTCATATACCTTGCATGTTCAATGTACCATATGTCCACATTGAAGCCACATGTCCCAAACACCCCATTCGAGGATTTCCATATACTCCTTAGTAACTCTACACAATTTTTTTTTTCCTTGGAAAAAGATCATAATTTCATTATGGTATAACAAAATTACATACACAGATATGAACCAGTTAATACGTAACTACGTTCATATTTTCCAGCCAAAAAGGAAATGTTGTTTGTCTCCCATAGTTGCATATACATACTTCACTTTTCAATTTCTGTTAATCATTTTTGTTCTCAATTTTTTTAGTAGTCTTCCATAATAGTTCCAGAATCATATACATTCCTTCCATAGTTCAAAAAAGAAGTAATAAAGTCCCGTCAAAATATAGAGGCCCCTCTCATGAGAGGTATTCAAGTTCCCATAGTCAATTATCATGTCTTTCATGGAAGGGACGGTGGTAGTATTCCTGTGTTCCATCGAGAGTGTGTTCAGTAACATGCCATAGCCCAAAGTCTAACTGCGTGGCTTCCTTGGAAAGTTCGTCTGCCATTTGATTCCTTTCCTTGTAAATATGAGAAAAAGAGATGTTGTCAAATAATCTTTTGATTCAGATTACATCCTCTAGCAAAGGAAGTAAGCGAGAAATTTGGCATCTATGTATCCCATTAGCCTAGTTGGTGATAGCTAAAGAATCGCCGAAAAATTGTAGAGCTCTGCAGCCTTTCTCAGAAGCAAAGAGTAAAAGTAGTTTTAAGGCCAAGAGTTTGGAGTAGTTATTTGTGCCAGCCCCCAGTCCCTCCTTAAGGAAAAAGTAAAGTGTATGTGAAAGAAAGAGGCAGCCACCCCCCCCACAGTTTATCTGATCAGTTAGGGAGGCTCCATCAAAGAAAGCCCACGGGATACTTGGGTCGGGAGACTCCTCCCTGACATCCCTTGGGCTCACTACAGTGCCCCCATCGGAGCATGAAAAGGATTTGTAAATCCCAATGCTTTGGACCACTACCCTTTCTGCTGAGATGTTTTCCTCTCGGAAGATGTGACCATTTCGGGTGATCCAGATCCCCTAGGCAACAATAAAAGGGAAGGCCTGAAGTTCCTCTTGTCCATGTCCTATCAACCAGGCCTTTAAGGCCAGTTCAAAGGAATTGCCTTGCCAGTCCGTAAGTGTGGGTATTAATTCCTTTGCAAAAGCCCAGACTTCCTTGACAAAAGGACAATGTAGAAAAAGATGGTCCATTGTTTCCAAATGTGATTTACAAAGAGCACAGCGACCTGGCTCGAAAAATAGGCGCCTTTGTAGATTGTCCCAGGTGGGAATTTTATTTGCCAGAATCAACTAGATTAAGAGTTTCCCCTTCGTTGGACAAGATTGTTTCCAAATCTTACGCCACCACCAAATAGGGTCCCGTTGAAGAAGATCCATTGTTAACTTTAAATATCCAGAACGAGGAGTATATTCACCATCCCCTACACCGTCCCAAAGTAATTCGTCGTCTCTATTGACCAGTCGTATTAAGGATTCCCGTGGGTTCTGTGTGTATCTGTTCCAATAAGGCAGGTCATCCTCTAAGAGTCCAAGCTTGAGCCTCGCCAACCATCCTTGATGCCACATATTTGTAGTGAGAGGATCACCCACCTGTGCCAGATGGAAGAAGCCTCCCAATGCCAATCTTTTCCTTATTCCCTCAGGCAGGATATGTCCAAGCTGGCACATGGGCCAAGGATCCAGGCCTAGATGCACTAGGCATCCATTACCCACTCTCCACACCAATCCCAACCCCACTAGATCAAAAGCCTTAATCAGAGCTTTCCAAATAATAGAAGCCCCCGCTGAAGACTTGTTTAAGGATCGAGCCTAGTCTAGAATTGAAAGTGGAGCAATATACTTCTGGTGGAGTACCTAGATCCAGAGACTAGAAGTCTTTATTAGTCACTAGAAGCATTTTTCGCAAGATATTTAGAGAAGAAGAATATATTCTTCAGTCCCCAGCCACCAAGGGCCTTTGGATTTGCAATCCGATCCCACCTTACCCAGGGTGGAACTTTTTTGTCCTTATTGCCCTACCATAGATATGTAAAGCATAATTTCCTCATCTTCTCCAGTGTGCCTTTGGGTATCCAGGTTAAAGACATCCAGTAAACCGGAATAGCTTCTAATACCAATTTTACCAGGACTAACCGCCCAGCCCTTGAAAGCCATCAATGGCTCCAACATTTAAGTCGTTTCTCCAATTTTGCCAAAAGCCACTGCCAGTCGATCTTCCTATAATCATCTGGTTTTAATAGAAACCCAAGGTATTTCAACCCTTCATCTAGATCAAAGACTTGAAAGGGGAGTCTCTCCATAATGTAATGTGTTTCCTCTTCATCCAACAAAGAGAATGTGATACTTGATTTTTGTGCGTTGATTTCCATGTCAGTGGCTTGTTTGAAGAGTAGTAGACCGTCGCACAGTTTTCCAATATCCTGTCTCAAGCCATCACAGAAAATTAAAATATCATCCACAAAGAGTAAGTGAGATATGTATAATCCCTAAGAGATTTTGATGCCTCTGAAACTTCCAACTGATTTGGCTTCGATCAAGTAACGACTAAGACACTCTGCCACCAGTAGAAAGAGAAGTGGAGATAGGGGACAACCCTGTCTAATCCCTCTTTCCACCTTGAAAAAAGGGGTGGCTGAGCCAATGATCAGCAGAGAAAAGGATACTGAGGATAAACATGCCACAATCCAATTTGTAAAAGCTACTCCAAATCCAAGATGTATTAACAACATGCGAATATAAAGCCAGTTCACCCTGTCGAAAGCCTTTGAGAGATCAATTTTTATGGTTGCACCTTTGAGTTTTTTTATTTTCATGTTGTGTAGACCTTCCTGTGCCACCCCTATGGATTCATGAATTTGTCTGCCTCTTAGAAATCCAAACTATTCCCCAAAGATGTGTCATGAGAGAATATATTTTAAACGAAGGCTGATGACTTTTGAGATGATCTTGTAGATGCAGTTGCAGAGAGAGATCAGACGAAAATCATCAAAAGTAGCTGGATTATCAGACTTGGGGATTAAAGCAATGAAGGTGGCGTTTAATGGTTCGTGAATACGCCCATTTTTCCTGGATTCCTCCACTACTTTTAGAATATCGTTACCTAACAAACCAAAAATAACCCCAAAAGAATTCAATTGGCCATCCATCCGGACCTGGACTCTTCCCTTTCTGGAAGGTTTTCATGACAGCTAGTAATTCTTGTTTAGTGACCAGATTCATTAAGGACTCCCTCTCCTCTTCCTCCACAAATCGTGGGAAGAATCTGGATGCTTTCACTATTTCCCCGATTGAGGAGCCCAATTGTGCCTTAAACAGATCTTTAAAGTGAGAAATCCCTAAAGTTGAGAGCCCTTCGAAGGTGTTGACCAGTTGACCATCTCTCTGAGTGAGACTCCAAGTGGTATTATTCAGTTTCCTGCCTTTGGCAAAAGTATGGAAGAATTTTGTGTTCTCATCCCCACAAGCGAGCCAAATAGCCCAGCTTTTTAGATGCCATAAAGCTTCCTTGTCAGCCAAAATAGTTCTCCACCAAAGTTCCACTTGAGCAAGCTCTTCCCTAGCTTCCCTAGAGCTGAAGCCAATATCAGGGTCAGCCTGCGAATCCAAGATCTTTTTTTCAAGAGAGAGAAGCTCCTGATCTTCTTTTACTCTTTTCTCATGCGCCCATGAGATGGTAGCCTGTTTAAATTTCTTTAGATTTTCCAAAAAAAGAATTGTTGCATGTGAGTTGTGTAGTGGTCCAATGGGATTCCACAGATTACAGACTAAGGCCTGATAGTCAGGATCCTTTAACCATCATTCAAAGAATTTGAAGGGGTTGGGTGTCCGGAGGGCCCTGCCACTTAACTCCAAAACAATCGGATTGTGATCTGATTCTCCACCATTGGCGACCCATTGACGAGCAAGGCCCAAGGAGTCCACCAGATCCTCTATCAATAAGAATCGATCCAAGCATTTTGTGACTCTAGCATCACCAGTCCTCATATTCCTCCAAGTTGGCTGTAGTTTGACCAAATACAGATCCAACAATCCGTTAGTATCAAGATAGTGCGTGAAATAGTCAATCAAGGGGTCCAGAGTTGAATGGGCGCCCCAGACCTCCGCCACTCCCAAGGAAAAATTTAGGTCCCCACCCACAATAACCCATGACTGAGAAATCCAAGGGCACAAGGCCAGAGAATCTTAGTATCGTTTCCACTCAACGTAGGGACCGTAAATATTAATGAGCACCAAGGCACTCCCTAGCTCCTCAGAGAATAAAATGAGACCAATTCCCGAGTTGAAGCCCCAAACACTATCACATCTACTGCTCTTGAGTCTCCAACCTGTGGCAAGACCCCCAGAGCATCCTTTTGCATCAACGACCACAAATGACCAACCAGGAAGAAGTGCTTCCAAAGAACGTACCACTAACTCACTGACTCCCATGGTTTCTTGAAGAAATATTATGTCTGGTTTGTTTACAGAGACAAGTATTTTCAGAGATGATTTTTTAGCCGAGCTCGCCAAACCCCTGCAGTTGAAGGAGAGAATTTTCACGAGGTAACCAACTCATGGGGTTGCTTTGCTCTAAGCGCCCATTCAATGGAGGATTGCCTGTCCGAAGCCACATTGATTTTGACTCGGTCTTGAGCTAGTAGAAAGTGTGAGTGTCTACCCCGCCCCCATAAAGAAGACAAAGCCTGAGGAAGAGACCCCAAGCTAGACCCAAGTGAATCTTCCACATCGCATCCACTCGGAGTCTCATTGAAAACAACCCTATTACGTAGGGTATAACGGATCCTGGACCCCTCAGGAGACTGGGAACTGGAAGATGACTGAACAACAGAAAGAGAGGGAGTCCCACTAAGAGATCGAGGAGGGGAGGGAAGGGAAGAATCAGTCTCCGAAGGTAAGGATACAAAGGCAAAAGAAGAGCCCCCAAAGCAAACATTTACAGGGATCACCGACACCAAGGGTTCCCCGAACGAACAGAAAACACTTGACACTTGACCCGAAGTAACCACAGGTGTACTAATTGGAGAAGGAAAATGAGCCCCAGGGGGGAGAGAGGGAACAAAATGTCGACAGAGGCCGGGGGAACAAGTAGGGAGAAGGAAAACCCAACGAAGGAGGGAAGTCTATTCCCAGATTTCCCAAAGGAAGAGTCAAATAAAAAACATTAGAAGCAGCCAAAGGCGAAGAGAACTGTTGCTTACCCGTCACCAGTAGAGATCTTGGACAAGCCTGCTGAGAAGATTTATGAACCTTTGTGGGTGTCAGGTCTCTGTTCGTTGAAGAAGGACCCGCTGGGGAAGACGGTTGATGCCATCTGACCCTACCAGAATCCCCAACCTGAGAGTTTCTCGCCTGTGTGCCTCCATTGACCCAAAGGTCCGAAGCCGCTCTGTCCAGCCCAGTGTCAGTTCCATCTTCCAAGGTTCCCTTAAACTTACCCTTAAATGGAAGTTTGTAGTCCACCACACCATGCCCATAAGCATGACATCTATGGCACCTGAAGGGGATACCTTCATAGTCCAGAGGCTGCAGAAAAGTACTAGAGGCTGTCTTAATTTTCAGCTCCTTTAAAAGACCCGGTCAAAGGTCCAACCACACCAAGATCCTGGCGACTGACATAAAACCCCTATCTTCAAAAGAGTAATCAACCTCCAATAAGTCATCGAGTCTATTACCAATGGTCGAGAAGTGCTCAAAGTTCCAATATTGCATAGGTAGACCCGGTAAACGGACCCAAACCAGAACTACATCAACTCTTTCCCTTTTGGCATAAAAAATTGGGGTCCATAACTTGAGTACAATAGGGGTGCCATCCATTATCCAAATTTTAGAAAGAACCCAGTACACATCAGAAGAGGCCTTGAAGACAAAAGAGAAACAACCCCTGGCTAACAATCAAATACTGGGAAAGGAGGTAAGTTTTGTGCCCCAGGATTTATCCACCCAAGAGCAAAGAAAGGCAAATCCCAACCTTTTGCCTCTTGCACCCCCTACTACGGTGAGTTCGGAGAACTCAACCACATGATCCATAGCTATGTCCTCTCCAAAAACCAAATAGTCAGGATCGGATCGCTCCCGAGCACATTGAGAACTCCTGTGAGTCAGGCACTTTGAACCTCCAAGATTCTTCGAGCGTCCTCATCCTCCCCTCTTCACAAAAATTTGGGATTCTGAACCTAGAGGAGTATCAATCAGGCTAGAAGCCCTACCTGGGGAAGGAGCCCTCTCGAAGAAAGCACCAACCGTCGCCGCAAGTTTTAGGAAAGTTCCCTGATCATTGATGAGCTCTGAGGGTGAGAAATGGGCTCCAGAGTCATCCACCACCAAATATTTTTGTGGTGAGGCCCAACAACCCGCATTAAATATAGCCCCGGGATTAGATCATATGCACTCAAATAAACCCTCTGACAGACCTGGAAGAGGTTCCATCCCAGCATCAAGACCCACCAAAGTAGTCATTGATGGTCCAAATGTCAGCCCACTCGAAAAAGACAAGGCAGGCGAGGTGGGTTTCCCCAGAAAAACGCCATATGTCAGAGGTGAGTTCAAAACCTTCGGGTTCATCTCCTCTAATCCCAATGAATTAGTGACAGGGATGTCTTGCGCCCCAGACTCTGGTCCACCCACCGCAA
The DNA here is from genome assembly GCA_032191745.1 of Picea mariana. Taxonomy (NCBI): domain Eukaryota; kingdom Viridiplantae; phylum Streptophyta; class Pinopsida; order Pinales; family Pinaceae; genus Picea; species Picea mariana. Next base: position 45,530 of record JASDQU010370793.1, read on the forward strand.
CGCTCGAATCCACCGCCCTGCTCGGATCCATTCCGAGCCAGTCAGAACCAAAAGCTTCACGGAAACCCTACCCTCCAAGCTTAAACCAGACCAAGCCCCAAAAAAGACTAGGTCTTGTCTCATATGTCCTGGTCGATAAACTCCACCCACTCCCGCTCCTAGCCAAGAGGGCCTAGACGCCAACCTCCAACCCTGTCGCCGACCGCCAGGTCCGACCTCCACAGTTGCCTGAACTCCTATCCAGCCTCCATCTATTCAAAACCCCCCCAAAATCGCAGGTTCATCCCACTCTGCTCATACACCTGTTCACGCGGAAGCGACAATAACACATACAAATTTACAGATGATTTACATTCTGCTATCACCCACATAATGCAAAAACAACAGTAAAAGCGTGCATGTTTTTTTTTTTTATTATATATATTTTCTAATTTAGTAACCATTCAACATTATATACGATGTCTACAAGTGTGATTTATGTTGTATATCTACAATTAATTATTAATGACATATAAGTGTGTAATTGCAATTATTTATGAGATATATTTGTGTAACCTTATAAAAAWTTGTGATTAGTAATAATTGTAAATTAAAAGCCTTCATTCAAAAATGAAATTGTAAATATATTARTACATGTATTGTTGAAAATGTTGTGATAAATATTTTTAACTATACAATATGGTGAATAAAGAATTTTATTATGAGTTTTATATAGAAGAAAATTAAATGGAGCATAACGGGTTAGTTCAATATGTTGTTGCTAATGTTGTTGGGAATTTGGTTAAATATATGCTAATAGGTGCCTAGTTGAAATCCCCTAGATTAGGATTACTAGTCTACACCAACAGGCTTATTAGGGATACCATTTATGAATGTGGGGAAATGTCCCTTGGGTTTCCCTACGAGGTCTTCCTTGGAAGTAAAACAAATTTAAAAAAGAAGAGAAAAAATAAGAAAACCAAATGGAATGCAAAAGTGAATAATGATATTTTTACAAAAAAAAAATCTAATAATTGATATAGAACTTACATATAGAAGGATGGGAGCATGAACTTCATGCATGGGTTTCAAGGCTCCCATCAATGTTGTATATAACTTAAATAACATTCAATAATCTAGTAGCACCATTTTTTCTCTTATCATTTTTTTTTTGTGTAATTATGGATAATTATACTTTGCATGCCTCAAACATTGATTTTCATATGATTTTGGACTAATATCTTCCTTAAAAACCCTCAGAGAAAACAAAATAGATCTTCATACAAAACATCACGGTTCTACATGCCCGGGTAGATAGAATGGAGGAGTGTCATGGAGGAAGACTTGCTAGGTTGGGGGAAGCAATGGAATAATTACAATGCCATATTGATCAACTAAGGGAGATACGATCTGGGTGTCTATTTAAGGCCATCTCATAAACAATCCCGATACTAGTATTTTTAGGCCCTTAATTTCTAGTGCATTATTCATGGATTTCCCATACATTTTTTGAGGGTGTTGTACCCAATGATCTGAACTCCAACTTCATCTACTTTTTTTTTTCCAACATGCTAAAGAAAACCCAAAATTGAGCATGAAGCAAAAAGTTACGATCTCAACAAGGATCCATTTTTTTTTTATGGCTAGTATTCATCCAACTTACCATCCCCTCTTGGCCCCAATGTCATGCTAGGGTTAGGGTTCTTGCATTTTAGGTTTTTTCCTCACAAGGTTTTGGAATTATTGTAAAATGAAGTTTTAATGTCTTCTTATGGGTTTTTTTTATCAATGAGCTTAACAACCACTTCTCTTCTTAGAGATAAGCTACCACTGCTATGGCCACTATGTATTGCTATGTACATTACAATGTTTTCCACCATTTTATTCATTATTACAATTTGGCTTTCATTGTAATACTTTGTTCTTAATATTGTATCTTGTGTTCTCTCTGCCATATTATGTGTTATTTCATTTCGTTCTAAATCCAGTTTAGGTTAGTGGTATCAAAACGATTCACTCTCTATGGTCTTTTCATGTGTGTCCACCACACAGTCAAGGTACTGGGAGATGAGCCTCAAGCTCACTAAGTTAGGTGAAGATCTCTCACCAACCCAAGTGGCCTCCCATGGGAAACAAACTAAAGAAATATGATGTAGTAGCAGATCGTATCAAATTGTTCCTCCTGGAAACCCTCGAGCAATAGAGAAATAAGATGATAGATCATTTTGAACAAATCCCATGACAAAGCCCAATAAAGGGAGGCACATTCAATAAGAATTTGTTTCAAAGGAATGAAATCCTTTGAGGTACAAGCTGGTTTTTCTATTCCTATGTTTGAAGGGAAGATAGATGCATAACCTTTGACAAGATGGTTAAATATACTAGAGGGTAATTTCTTTATTCATAACTTTTCCAACCATGAGAAGAATACCTTTGTACCCCTAAAGTCCCTTCCCCATGTCAAAGATCGGTGGGTTACTTATTATGTGCAAAATGCTGAAGATGATTCTAAAACATATGCAACAAAAACCACTTAAGGGGATTTTATCAATGTCCTCGAGGAAGAGTATATACCTATAGAAAATTATGAAGACTACTACACGAGATGGTTAGTTTTGCACCAAAGTCTAGTTAACAATGTATTTCATTGTTGACAATGAAAACCAAAAGAACTTGATCTAAATAGGGGTCATCGAGAACAAGAATTTTCCAATGACGTTGCATCCCCAACCATACACCATCGATTGAATAAGCTAGGGACTAGCCATTCCTATTAGTTAGCAATGTCACTTGCAATATGGAAATAAGCCCCACTACAACCATAAGCCGACTTTTTGACGTAAAAGTCAATGCAGATAAGTCAAA
>JASDQU010370793.1:48393-60328 GCA_032191745.1 Picea mariana
CATCGAGAACAAGAATTTTCCAATGACGTTGCATCCCCAACCATACACCATCGATTGAATAAGCTAGGGACTAGCCATTCCTATTAGTTAGCAATGTCACTTGCAATATGGAAATAAGCCCCACTACAACCATAAGCCGACTTTTTGACGTAAAAGTCAATGCAGATAAGTCAAAAAAAAACATTGCTTGAAATTTAGGTCGAAAAGAACCTTGACTATTATTTTCGATATCAATTTCAACCTATTGACCTGGATAGGGAGGACAAATGGGTAGAAATGTTGAAAAGTTTCAATAATTTTATATTGAAATATTGGGAGACATTTAGGTCGAAACAAAGGATTCTAATTTAGTCAACAATTAGGTGGGAAAACAAGTCGAAATCTGGGTGGATAAATAAGTAAAAAAATTATTAATTTGTGGTTGAAAATTGTAGCATAATTTTATTGATGTGATTGACATTGGCATCAGAAAATCACTGTGAGATATTGGTTGACATTATTATTTAAGAAAAAACAAAAAAATTCTTGTTCCTCAATTCGGGTAAGATCTCGATCCTCATCATGGGTTAGATACTGATCTTGAGATTAGGTCCCAATCATGAGCTTAGGGCCTAGTCCTAAGCTTGTGTCTTGGTCCTTAGCTTGGGTCCTGGTCCTAAACTCCGTTTAAGTAAAAAAGGCGCCAGTGCAAAGCTCGGGCACTAAAGTTCAGGTTTTAGTCTTTGTCTCGAGCCTAGCTAAGGTTGAGGTCTCGAGCTCTTGTTAGACAAGCAAGGACCATAATCATGAGCTCTATAGCTAATTAATGAAAAAAATTCACTTAGAAAATAAAATCATCAACTTGCATATTACACATAATAAAACCATTATTGTGAAAGGGAAACATTAAACATTATAGGCAAATAGAAACAAAGCTCCACATCATGCATAATACAATAGTACATGAAGTATATCAATGCCAATAATTATATACAACTCTTAGTAATACACAAGTCTCTGTAATGTCAGTCATCTCAGTAAGCAATCTCAATAATGTCTCAAACAATGTCATTGCTAGTAAAATAAGACAATATAACTGGGCTTATCCCCACGATCGTGAACATAAACAAGAATAAGCTAAAAAATAGTCTAATGGTGTGGGATGTACATGTATGTGATATGGATGTACCCGCATAAAAAAAAGGGGTAGTTAGGCACTGTTTTGAAAATTCAAGGCTTCATAAATTAATTTATTATTTTATTAGCATATGTATTTGTTTATACATGTTGGTTCACACCCATATGATCTCATCACTATTCCATTTTATGAAGCGGCCCTCTACGTGCTCAACCGTTTTATCCTCCTTATGTGAAGCAACCAATCACACACTTGGGACAATGTATTCAAGGAATTTTACTTTATAAAATCCCTCTCTAATTGGGTTATTATACCATATTGTGTTTGGATTCTCACTCACAACCTCAACCTCAACAATATGAATAGCCTTTCCAAACAAAGTGATTATGCATCTCATCCCCTACATTATTTTGTAATCATGCTTAATTTTATACAAATTAAATTATTGAAAATATGTTAAAACATAGCTACGATAAAAAAAAATCTATAAAATATACTACAATGACATTATATTTGACAACACTTAGGTCTCAGGCTATCTAATACCCGAGGTGGTAGTAGACTTTAGCATAATTGTAGTAGATAGTTGCTCATGTTTTTAAAAGTCAAAGAAACTAGAGTTGTGATGCTTAACATGCATAGATCAATCAATGAACCATTGTGAACCATCATGACCTTATATTTGACAATACTTATTTGTGGGGTTGTCCAATGTCGTAAGAGGTAGTAGCAGACTCTACTAGAAATGTAGTAGCTAGGTGATTCTATTTTTTTAAGTAAAAGAAACTAGAGTTAAAAAAAAACCACTTAAAAAAAATTGTAGACATGCATGGACCAATTAATGAACCATCTCATGAGTTGAACCATTAAGTGAAATCACTAAAAGAATGTCATCTGTTTCATTTATAAAAGATTATAAAATAGGTTATCGAAACATCCCCACAAACAAACAAAGGATTTCATACACCAATTTGGTGTCTCTATCATGACCTTAAAAATAAATTTTTATATAGCCTAGTGGGTTAGCTCGAGTGGTTGAGTGCTATGGTTACTACGAATGAGGTCTTGGGGTAAAATCCCAAGCCACTTATTGTTACTCTTTGATGAGATTGTTGAGCCTCACTCGATGTCCCCACCGAGTTAGGCCCATAATCAGGTCGACGATTTACTCTGTTTACCATCCATGAAATGTGGGGAAGTACTTGAGGGTTTCCTGCGATTTGTTCCATCAGAAAAAAAGGTAATCGAAACATAAAGGTTATATAATCTAAATGCCTCAACTCAACTATTTCCTAGAGGTAGGGATCATCTTGTTGTTTTGATTATCATTGATTATTCGTTGAAACTTTCGCCTTCCCACCTCTAACATGCATGAACACACTTGTCAGAGCTTACAAAATGCAATTCCATGTTCTGTATGTTTTATATGCCCTTAGAAGTGTGTGGACAATGTTCATACCTCCACCATGACCAAACACACTTGTTGGAGCTTATGAAACATAATTCGGATGCTTGATGTGTTTTTTATGCCCTAGGGACTAATGTTGCCTTTGTCCCTGGATGGCTCTAGGATGCAAGTTACAACTTGAGGTAAAATAAAAATGGGCCCATAGATTGACAATTCATCGATTTTGTTGGAATCATCTACATGGATTAGTAATAGGGGTGTTATTCATTAGTAGGCTTGACCACCCTAAAGGCCTTTTATAAGACAAAGAAGATCAAAACTATGTTTTGCATAGTGTTTGTAGTTGAAAAAATGCATTTGATGGTAAAAATTGGAAATGGCTACCCTAGAAGCACATGGATGACATTCTCACCTCTTCCATGCCTAAACACACACGTCGAAGCTTATGAAATGCAATTCTAATGTTCCTTATGTTTTTTATGCTCCTAAGACGAATGTTGCCTTTAACCCTTACTGACTCTAGGCCACAAGTTATAACTCGTGAAAAAATGCAAATGTGCCCATGGATCAATGAGTCATTGGTTTTATTAGACTCATTTACATGGAATAACACTAGGGGCATCATTCACCCATGAACTTCACCACCATAAAGGTATTTTCTCGAACAAAGGAGAAAACTAAGGTTTTACACATTGAGTGGCATTGAAAAATGCATTTGGTCGTCAGACTTAGAAATGGATGCCTTGAAAGCACGTGGATAATTTGCTCACCTTTGTTGTTCCTAAAGACCTACTAGAGCTTATGGAACACAATTTCAATGGTAGATTTGTTTTTATGCCCACGAGAGTGATGTTGTCTTTGCCCCTAAATGGCTTTGGGTTGTGAGTTAAACTCATGATAAAATGAAAATAGGCCCATGGATAGGCAAGCCATCAGTTTTGTTGAACTCTTTACAAGGAGTAGCATTAGGGGCATCTTTCACTCACAAGATTCACCGCCCTAAAGTTGTTTTCTTGGGTGAAGAAGAAAACTAGGGTTTTGTGCAATGAGAGGCATTAGAAAAATGTAATTGATGTTCAAACTTGGAAATGGTTACCATATAAACATGTGGACAACGTTCTCACCTCTCCCATGCTAAAATACACCCACTAGAGCTTACATAATCTAATTCAAATGATCCCCAAACCCATTGTTTTCTCTATCCCTAGATGACTTTAGGCTGTGAATTCCAACTCGTGATAAAAACTGAATGGGCCCATAGATCAACAAGTCATCAATTCCATTAGACTCACCTACATGGATTAGTACAAGGGGAATTATTCACACATGAGCTTCATTGCCCTAATGGTGTTTTCTTTGACAAAGAAGAAAACTAGGGTTTTGCATTGTGGGAAACACTAGAAAAATGCATTTGACGATCAAAATTGAAATGTCTACCTTGGAAGCACGTGGACAACATTCTCACCTTCCCCATGCACAACAAACCTATAAGAGATTATGGAATCAAATTCTAATGCTCAATGTGATTTTATGCCTCTCATACCCACGTTATCTTTGTCTTTGAATGGCTCTAGGTTGCATGTTGCAAATTACAATAAAATGCAAATAGGCCCATGGATTAACAAGTTGTTAGTTCCGCTAGACTCATCTACACAGAGAAGTAGTGCTAGTGTTATGGGCATGGTTCACCAATGAACTTCACCACCCTAGTGAACAAAGAAGTTCCATAAATAAGTTAAAATAGTGGTTCACTTATATCACAATGGCAATGAACAAAGAAGTTACATAAATAAGTTAAAATAATGGTTCACTTTTATGACCTTGACATCAATATGTTAGTGCTTGGAGCTTTACATGATGTTTCAATTCAAGAAAGTCCTTTATGGTCAAGCTCAAATCGATGCCTCATTAGTAATACCCTTTATAGTTAATTTTGTTTTTGATAACATGAATGTCACCCCAACACTGCTATTTTTGGAACATGCACATGCACTCCATGCATGTAAAAGTTGGCACTTTAATTGTGTTCATGATTGCATGCAAGGCTTTTATTTGTGGTTATTGAATTGCATGAAGGTAATTTTGTGAGACGTATCTTGGTTGCATATGAAGTTTAGTTGCATGTAAGGTCACATCATGGTGAAAGGTAGAGCTCAAATCACCTTCCAATATTTTTCAGATAAAGGCATTTTTTAGTTACAATGTATTAAGGCAAACACTTGCCAAGTCATTACTAGATGTAACTTAACATATAAACATGTGCAAAATAGCCCTTAGTAATGTAGTAGTGTAATGAGACCAATGATTGCAACATAATTAGTAGGATGAATCTAACACATCAATGTGCAAAGATGCTTAATTGTTCATGTATCAATAGGCTCAGGGGAGTAAATTGCAAACCCTTTTGAGACTTAGGCACTTAGGCCTAAGATAGTATGGTAAGTGGCCAACCATGGGTAGTGTCATAGTTTATCATTTTAATTTTAAAGCATAGTTTTGTAATAAATTTCAACCCATTTTTCATTGTTCATTGGGATCCAAATAGAAACTCTCGCGTACTTTGTGAAGGAACAAAATTTGACAAGAATATAATAAATAGATCCACAACTAGGAACCTTGTGATTGTGAATGCTCGAGAATGTTAGGATATTATGGGAACAATATCTGTCAATGGTAGGTTTTCAACCATTTAGTTGAAATCTAACTTGAAACCAACCTTGCGCGGTAAGCCCTTGATTTCAAAATCATATTTATCATCTATAAAACTATTGATCATGAGGCCTGTGCACTTTCATCGTGACACTCTTTCCACCAAACATTTTATCTTGTTGTAACACAAATTGAAATAGACCACTTAAGGAATTTGGCTGGAGCTATGAATTTATGATTAGTGATTGGCACCCTCTTAACCATTACAATGCCCTAATAGTGAAGATAAAAAGCCTACTTTAAGGGATTTGTCACAAAAGCTTGCATTGCTTAGGTTGACACCCCACCATTTATGATTCTAATAAAAATATAGTTTGGAACATCATATAATTTGTCATCTATCTTGGTACTTTTGGGTGGAAAAAATTAAAGGAATCGACTTGCAAGGTCAATTTATTGCCAGGTCCCAGTTTGGAAAATTGGGGTCTGGAATCTTTTGGAGCCATTTTGAGGCATTAAATGGATTTTTTTGGGGTTACAACGTCAAAAGCTTCTTCCCACACCCTCGATGTTGATATACACACTCAAACCTTTCCAACAGTGCAAAAATCACCTCAATCAGAGCTTGTATGCAAAATTTATGCCTCTCGCAAGTAGACCTACCTTGTTGACCACCATGGTATGAGTGGATGCCATGTCAACCCCAAATTCTCTAACATATGGGTCTATAAATGTGTGTAATTTGAAAAATATTCTAGAAGGTCCAAACCTTATCAATAATTGAGGGTTGAGGAAGTCAAAACCCTAACCCTAGATGGATATCAGGCTATGTTAAACATAGGGCCTCTAGGAGGAGAAAGGGTTCCATTCTTTAGCATTGTATGTGTTCCATAGTTGAGAAGTGCATCTAGGAGTGAAATTTTGAGAGCATAATGGAGGAGGAAAATATTTTGTAGCATCCATATAGGCCATAGTGTCAAAGGCAACTCCATAGTGAGTGTCTCTTTCTTTGTATTTGTATTTCCATAACTGAAGAAAATAGAGTAGAGCATAGGCCTCACCTTCTAGTTGGGTTTCCCAGGATATATCTTGTGTTCATTTGTGTGTGGATGGTGTATCATTTTTCTCACTTCTTTCGTTTTCGTATTCGGTTATTTTCATAAAATCAGAGCAATAATCTAGTAATAACTAATCTGGGATCTAAGGAAATAAATTGCATAATTTAATATTTCAAAATAGTATAAGATTTGTTGTGATGAATTGTTCTAGTGGAATATCCACGACAATTTACAGATCACATATGGAGTCTACATTTCTTAATAAATGTAGCAATGGGCATCAACTTGGAAAATATGTGTACATCTTAGTATGCTAGTTAATTAGTTTTGTTATACTTGTGCTTATACATGAAGCAATCACATCAAGAAGCACATGTTCATTTAAAAAAGCACACAACCATTATTGTTTTTATTCATATTTTGTTATTCTAGTGCATCTTGTAATTGTTTCTGCAACATAGATACATATATGTTTCATTGCGATAACTTAGTCAGTTAGCTTAAGTGATTGAGGGTTGTGAATGGCAAGTAGGAGGTCTTGGGATCAAGTCCTCAGGTTGGCTACCTCTGCGTATGTGGGGCTCAATCGATGTCCCTATCGAGTCAACATACAATACTTTATACAACCCACTTTACATTGGATACCATCCTTGAAATGAGGGGAAGTGCATGGGGGTTTCCAAGGGATGTGTTTTCCAAGGAAAAAACATAGATGTTTTATTGTGATTTTAATATCTTGTCACTTTGAAGTGATCCACCTTGCCAATGATAGATGGGTCGAAAAAAATCCCACCAAGATATATGTAGTTTTTAAACCTATGAAAGTGAAGCAATGTATATATATTCTTAAACAAAATAGAAAGAACAACAATGGCACACACATAGTACCCATAGATTTACCATGGAAATCCGCCCACTTATTGTTTTTCTTTGCAAAACAAAGGGCCTGATATTTATAAGGTCATGGGTTTAGGGCAACAATGACCATTGCTTCTCTATACCAAGAGAACTTCTTAGTACTAACATACTTTGCTAATGAGTCTACAACATTCTTCAAGGTGTCAACCTTCTCCATAAACACTTTCTTGTTTTCAACCATGTCTCTCACAAAGTGGTATTGCACATCAACATTCTTCTTCTTAGAATGATAAGAAGGGTTCTTTGGCAGAAAGATCGCACTTTGATTGTCATAACATATACTTATAACTTATTCTACAAACCTAATAATTGAACACAATCTTTGCAACCATATAACTTCCTTGCTTGCATGGGTGGATGCCATATATTTAGGTTTTGTAGTTGAAAATGCAACTATAGTTTGTCTCTTGCTCATCCAATTGATTACTCCTCYAAATAGTTTAAATACATAACCATGTGTATATCTTCTATGATCAAGGTTTCCAACTCAATCTACATCAACAAAGCCTTGTACATAAATCACTTTGTTTGTCTTAGGTCTTGCTTAGTAGTTGATTGCTGCATAATCTGTAGTGCCACACAAATACTTGAAGACCCTCTTTACAATTGTTTAGTGATCCTTCCCTAGTTTTGACATGTATCTACTCAAAATTCCTACTACATGGGAAACACCTGGTCTAGCATAGATCATAACATACATTAAACTACCAAAATCATTGGCATAGGGAACATGGGACATGGCCTCTACCTCTTCATGTGTATTGGGACATTGTTCTATAGATAACTTGCACCCACAAGAATAGGAACCTTGACATATTTACATTCCCACATATTAAATCTAAATTGTCTCGACGTACTTTCTCTAGTTTAACCAAAGTTTCCTATTAGCACAATCTCTTTTAATATCCAAGCTGAAAAGAAATTCTATAGCACTAAGATCTTTCATGTCAAAATTAGAGGATAGTTGAGACTTGACCTCCTATTGAGACCTCAACACACCCTAAAATATTCGATAAAATTTTGGACACCACTTTCTTCTTTTCCTTTGTGTTTTGGTTCTTTCTTTATAAACTCATTTTTCTTAGTCTTCTTTCTACGAACAACCCAAATTTTTTCTAAGTTAAAAATTTCATCAAAAAAGTCTTTTGAAACTCTCATCGGAGAAAATTTTCACTTTCATTAGAGTAACAAGGTTGTGCGGCAGCGCAGTCCCTACCAGGTTGAAGTGGGATAGGAAAAAGTAGCAAGCAACATGAAGCACAGGTGGTATCCATTCAGTAAATGATACGTGGCATGCAGAGCACCATTTATGTTTTGAAAATATATAACAAAATACAATTTGTGCATAGTGGAAGAAAAAAATTGGAAATTCATCTATGCAGTAAATGACGTGTGGCATGTAGAGCACCATTTATTTTTTGAAAGTATATAATATAAAAAAGATGGAAATTTAAGTGCATTTGAAACAGGTTTATTTGAAATATGTCAAAAAATAAAAGTTTGTTACATATTACTTGAAATTTCAATGCGTTTGTCATATAGACTTGGATTGGGGCTCCCAAAGACCATAAGAGAAATATGTACAAGAAACATGATTGTAGAAAGAAGATAGAGTGCTATACCTGCAAAAAAAATAAAATTGAAAGGTATAAGTGTTTGGCTACACATTTCTATTAAAAAAAAGTGGAATAACTAGGTTGATAAACAAAGCAGGATGCTATCAGCAGACTTACACTGATGATACATATGAGCCCTTTTGTTATTTGCTTGTGGTTGTCGTTTCATTGATGTCATTGACAGATGCTGGAATTGTGGCAATTGCCTGTTGTCTTTCGTCGACGGCCTGCTTCAATTCCCTTTCGAGCCATTCTTCAATGTAGGTTCTCATTGGGGCGACATTGATCTCATTCTAGTTTTTTATGTTGAAAAGATTTTTTTCTAATTCCTGGAAGTCGATAGAAAGATTACACAGAGCCTGATGAATTTCCTCATTCTATACTGAATAGTTGACTAGCTAGTCGTTGACGTGAGCTTGATCATATTCAAGGATGCTGTAAAACTTTTCCAAAGACAACGCCTTAAACATATCAACCTGTTTATCGAACTCTTGCCTAGTTAAGGGCAAGGAGTTTGTGATTAAGTCGGGGTCTTGGAAGTCGTTGGTCCTTCCGGCTAAGTTTATTCTTGATAGCCTTGTTAATAATTTATCTTTCTTTGATATGGCTTGTTCACATGACTGAACTATGAGATGCAGATTCTTCACTTTTTCTTTTGAGCATGCATTTAGTTGACCGATTCGGTTTTTGGATGGAAGATCTTGTTGTCTTCTTTTTGTTTCTGTCATATTGTTGACAATGGAGCCAAAAGGAAGGACCGTGTTCAAATAGAAATTTTCTTCATCTTTTAACTCCCCCTGCAAATGTTTAAGCAAACTATGTGCCCTGGTTCCAAGGGAAGTGATGGTTTGTGATGTTTTCCATGCCTCAGTAACTAGTTCCATTCTTTTGTTGATATTATTCTCCACATATCCTTTATAGGATACGAGGAGGCTGGAGGATCCTTTTAAGTTGGCTACAAGGGTGGCAGGCATGGCCATTACCAAAGGATTGGCAAGCAATGGCATATGAATCAAAGCCTCTTCCAATTCCTTGACTCGGTTCTTAAGTCTGGCATTCTCAGCCTCGATGCCTCCAATGGAATCATGAAGTGCATCTTCGCTCGCCCTGTGAAGTTGACATATTTGGGACGACCTCATGTTGGAAAGGTCAACCTCTGAACGAGATTTTCCTTTCTTATCTTTTACATATTTTTTCTCAATTATTAATTTTTTTGGACCGGCTGTCAAAAACAATGCTCTGGAACACGAAGGATTCATCTTCGTCAAAATTTTCGATATCGGATATGTGCATTGGGTGACTATGCTGGATGGCGTCTCCAGTCTGGTCAAGGTAGCAGAGCACTCTCTCCAGATCAATCTCAAGTTCCATGTTCTCACTCTGAATTTTTGTCTCTTCCGCCTGTGCTACATTTTTTTTTCTCTTCTTGTCTACTGGAAGCTTGTGAGAACTATGAATTTTAGAGTGAGGAGGGTCATTATCTCCTCCTCCGTTTGAAGAACTCTGAGTAGCTTTGTTGCTTTGGTGGGCCGTTGGAGCGATGCTCTGGGATGTTGTACTTTTTGGAGTGTTATTCACCGATTGAACACTCTTGTCACCGGGGCATTTCCCCTGTTGCCTGTAAAATTTAGTGCTACTCTACAGTGTGTCTGGGTCGTCGGCATCGGAAGCAGGAGTGTTGTCCCCAATGTCTCTGTTTTTGGGCAGGTATTTTTTGAAAAAACAATCGCCGAGGCAACGTGTTTGTAAATGTTGTCGAAAAATATTATCAGGGTCGAACCCTCTTAGAATTTTAGCATATATCAGGTTGAAGTTGCTAGAATGCGCTGCAAATTCATTGATTTTGTTGACGTTTTTTAACACGAACTCCCCGACTTTCCAAGGCAGAGGAATAAACTATTTTTTTCTCTTCTTTTGCAATAGATGTAACCAATAGTTGTATGGTCGTGATACTTCTGCAATGAACATTCTGTCCGTAATGTGACATAGAAGGAGAGCAGGTTTTTCCATGGAGCTGAAAATTCTTATCACAGTGTAATTATCCAAATGTTCAAGTGTCCCCTTCCTATCCAAAAAACTGGTTGGCTATTCAGATATACGGGGAGCATCTTCTCCTAACAACAAAACTTTGAAAACAACCACGAAGCCATTAAAAACCTCATAAAAACAATGGGAAGGCTTGTGCTTCCATAATGCCTGGTACCAGAATGTTACTGGGTTGAATTCCTAGTTGACATTCCTGGACAGAGAAAGTTCTGGAAACTGGCAGCAATGTGCTATCGCAAAAACTAAGTAGGACGACATATAAAATTTCTTTTCCCTTTTGAAGCTTGACAATTGGGAACAAATTTCATGCGAAATTAATTTGCCCCAATAAAAAATGGCTTGTTCAATGACTGTGAAATACAAAATATAAAGAGCCATCCGGGAAACAGTTGTTGTGGACTCTTATCCCATTATTCTTGTAAACAACCAGGTAATTTCGCGGACTGGATTTTTAAATGAACTAACTTGCAAGCTTGTGATATATTCAGGAACTAGAATCGGGTCTTCCAATAAATGCGGCAAGAGGTCCAACCTGTTATTATGATTTGCTAGGAACTATTTGCAATATTCTCCTTTGAACGTCAATGTTGGCTCCGACAATCTTAACATTTGGCGAAAGACCTGAGGTGACAAAGAAACAGAAGGGCGGTCTCGCAGTGGAATAATTCTTTTATCTAAAATAAATTTATCGACGCACCAAGAGACCATGTCCTTACAGTTAAAAACTTCAGGGACACAGCTTACTCGGGCAATTCTAGATGTCCAAATTACTTGGTTCTGGGCGATAGGGGTTGAGTAATAAGAATATGCCCTAGACCACTGGAAGTTCTGGTACTCGTGCTCGAAGATGTTCACTATATCTCCACAGAAATGCTGTCGAGCTGATGCCATAGGTTTATGAGAACGTTGGTTTACTCCATACAATGGTTGAAATGAATAGTTAGAGCCGATAATGTAACTCTCCGTTAAATCTTGGTTAAATGCTTATGAATGGGAAAGCTCCTCAAGCCTTTCGCTGATTAATGACAATCTGTATGGGTGGTGCACAATGAACTGTTAGCAGTAAAGCTTACTTATTGCATATTTAGAAATGCGAAGGTGGCGAGTATGACGAAGAGCAATT
>JASDQU010370794.1:115707-130555 GCA_032191745.1 Picea mariana
ATAATATTTCTCAATTTCAATGTTAAGCACATAAGGGATTACACATCTACTTCATTCTAGGATGTATAAAACACCTTTCAATACAACAAGAGATAATCCTCAAATTTTATGTACACTACTTAACAACAACCTCTTTCACAATGATCTCTCGATTCCTTTCTCCTCTATGACTATCTAGTGGGAATTCAAAGGAAACAAAGATTATAGACTCTTGCTTCATTTAATTTTACAATTTTTGGTTTTAGAAACATAGAACAAGTAAATGAGCTCTACTCAATTTTACATCCCATGTATCAACCTTGGTAGCTAAAGATATTTAAAACAATATCCCATGAGAAAAATGCTATTACAAAAACCAAAATCCTTCCACTAGAGAGAATCATTTATCTATTAGATCCGTTGTATGAAACTACAAGAAGATCAATTTTATTTATAATAAAATAGGAGGAGGTCAACATTAAATATAGGTGGTTGGGAAGTTCACCTACTTCGTTGATAATTAAAATAGGTGGATGGGTAGTTCACCTAAGTAAACTTAATATAATGGTGTATGTACACCAATACCCCCGCATAAGTGCAACTTAGGGATGTATGAAAAGGACATTAATCTCAATAGTGGATCCCATCTACAGGCGTACTAAGGTACCCAAATACAAACTCTCATAAGTGGAGAAAAATAGAAAAAACATAGGAAAAACACTCCCCTAAAGAGAGAAAACAACATAAACAAACATTGTAAGGTAGGAGGCCTCAAGATTAACCCCAAGGAAAACTTCTTTCACCCCAAACATTAATTGTAACTTAATAAAATGAGGTGATGCCAAAATTTTAGTGAAAATTTCTGCAACTTGCTCTTCAGTAAGAAAATATTCCAATCTAAGAACTTCATGTTCGATGAGTATCCGAATGAAGAATATGTGAATCTCAATGTGTTTTGTCCTTTGATTCTCCACTGGGTAGTGATAAATGTGTATGGAACTTTGATTGTCACACCAAAGAGTGGTAGGTTGATCTTGTTGAATGTCAAACTCTGTCATTAGTTGTCAAATCCAAAGAAATTCGCGACTAGGAATACCTACAACACGATACTTGCATTTTATCAAGGATAATTGTTATAGTGCAAATTTCCACACCTATGCATTTGTGACTTGGCCTTACCCTTTTCCATAGATTGCTAAGTAAAATACCAAACTTTCCTCATCAAATTCATCTAAAAAACTTGACATTTGTTGATATCCTCGAGTTTCCTTTATGCAACACATGGACATTCACACCTTGCAAGCTTGAAGCCCACAAATGCCCTAAAAAATTATGAAAAATAAAATAATTTCACAATTTTGGGAGGGTTTTTCGGTTGGGCTCGTTTACCAACATCCTTGAGCATGTACTAAATGGATTTCAACCTCGCTAACCTCTTTGGGATGGTATAAAATCACCATTGGGGGAAAATATGAGGAAAATTCTAATGGTGCAAGGCTATGTTGTTGAGACTTAACAACCTTTCCTAATCTTTTCATGCTATGAGTAGCATCCCCTGACATGGAAATGTGTTTTCCAGTGTTCCTTCCTCTCCTATATAGCTATAAGGTGTGCTCCTATCCTTATTGGGTTATGTGAGGAAGAGCCTAGTTGTTGAGTTGATGCTCGAAGAACCTGTGGAGGAACCCAGGCGGTTGGCTCCGAAGTAGTGACAGAAGTTGAACCAGGTTTTAACCAACTTTCATATATTGTTAGCAATAGAAGATATCTCTTTCCCTCTTGTCTTGTGTTCATTTCAAGGTTATATGTTGTTATTGTTCTTCTATTCTATGATTTATACACTTGATATATTCTTCTTGAACCTATAACTACATTGTTGCAACACTATCTTGGTTTTTTATTATAAGCTGGTTCCGACAGAGACCAGGAGCTCTTCAAGAAACTGGAGCGGGGATTGACATCGAACGAAGGGTTTACAGTGCAATTATTCTCCTTCTACCTTTCATTCTCTCTCCTATTGTAAAAGTAGTTATTTCTTGTTTGCATGCTTGTTTTCTAGGGTAGATTTTAGTCTTCTTAATTAGGTCTTGATCTGCGGTGACTTGAACCAAAGTCATGGGGGCGAAATCCCTTAATAAATAATGCAATTGATCATTGCTTCTTGCAAGACTAGGAAATAAGAGTGGATCCAAGGAAGCATACAAACCTAGATATGGAATTTTTTTCATCAAGTGAACCAACCAATCATATTTAATGAAGCTCACAAGTTGTGAAGCACCAAAAGTACACTAAATTCCAAAATTGGTTGTACCATGAATGTAACTCAGAATGTGCTTTGCATCCTTCCAATGAATCTTATGAGGATATTCAAAGAATCAAGAGACAAGACCTACTAAAAAAGATATGTTAGGATGTGTACAAGTCAAATAAAGTAGACTCCCAATTAGTTGTTGATATAGCAAAGGATTAATGCATGGTGAAGAGAAACTGGCAGAAAGGGTAACTCCTAATTGAAATGGAGTAGGGTTAGTGATCTAGGTGGATATCGGGGGCCACCCACCTTTTCCAAATGGCTCAAAACAGTTTTCTGGCCATTTTGGCAATTTACTATTTTTAGCAGGTTTTAACTTCCGGGGCCATTTTGAGGGCCTAAATGAAGTTTTTTCGAGATCGAGGTTCTCAATGATAGTTCAAGGCATAATTGAGCCCCCAAAATGAATATCCTCGACGATACCTTTCCAACGAGCTATCACACGCCTAAAACGGAGATCGTATGCAAAAGTTACGACCCCGGGAAGTTGATACACCAACTTACCCAAACGGGGCCCACATGACTTTTGGCGCTTCATCTCCTAGGGTTAGGTTTTTGGATGTATAAGACTTTTGGCATTCCCGATTATTGTAAAAAGGCCTCAAGAGCCTCATTTTAACCATCTTCTTGCGAATGCGACTATCTGTCACATCTCTTCTCAGAGATAAGATGCCACCATTCTAGCGAGTCTTTCACTCTGTATTTTTACAGTCTCTGTACATTTCTTTCATTAATAGAAATCGTGTATTACTGTATCTCTATTTTTATGGTTGCATCTCTGATATATTTCTGTTATATTACTGGATATATGCGATATCTCTGTGCATTTCTTTATTATATCTCCGCTCTCATTTCGTGCCAAAAAAAATCCGGATCAGTTAGGATTACAATTAACCATGCCAAAGAGTTGAAGTAAATCAAGTGCATACTTCTACTAGAAAATGGAGATTCCTTCTATAGATTTAAGAACTTGCAAACGGATAAAATAATGCAGAAGTCCTAGATATTTCATATAAAACTACCATGTCAATGCTTTGTGAACACTCTGAGTCATATATGATAAATTCCTTATGAGAATTAAGTCATCCACGTGTAGAACTAGAATATACATATCAATTCCACACCTCTAAGTGTAAACTGTAGGATGAAAACAAAATTGATTGAACCTTGAAGTTTTTATGATCCAACGCCTTAAAAAATGATAAAAATTCAATGAATATAGTCCACTTAAAGGGTGAAACCTCCTTTTACAATATATTCAATTCAAAATACAATATGAGATGAGATAAGATGATCTTAAGACTAGGTCTCATTGGTATATATATAGGAGACAAAGGGTAAATTATAATGAAATAGTACAATGAAGGTTTATATCCAACATACAATTATAGCACTATAAATGTAATAATTCGTATGGTTTAATAAGGGATTTAATTTACATATAGCATGCGGCTTTGTCTAGGTCCTAAGATGCCCCTCCCCTTCAAACAAGTTTTGTCCCCAACACTTGACTAACTACGGGTGTTTCTACATGAATAAATCATCTTCCCATGTTGCTTCTTCCACTGGTAGGTTCCTCCATTTGATGATGTACTCTATAATTTCTCTATTTCTCAGCTTCTTAATCCTTATTTTAAGGATTTTTTCTCGTTCTCATATGTTTTTCACTTCTTCAATAGTATATGGTAAAATAGTTTGGACCGATATCTTATTATTGATTACCTTCTTTAAGAAAGAAACATGAAAGATTGGATGTACACATGAAGATGGAGGAAACTCCAATTTGTAAGCCATACTTCCAATCCTTTGMAAAACCTTATAGGAGCCATAAAATTTGGGTGCTAATTTATTTTCCTTCTTTTGTTGCTTGGGGGACATCTTTTTATCTAGTTCTAGCCTAAAAAATACCAAATCCCAGTTCAATTTCCCTTTCACTACAATTTTGATGTTCTTGTTGTTTCATCCTAGTTTGTACCATAACCAAGTTGTCCTTCAATAGTTTGAGAACCTCTTGTCGGTTCCCTATGTAGTAATCCATTGCTTGAACCTTTGTATTCCCTTTTAAAGGTGATGTAATGGATGTAGGATGATATCCATTAAGTGCCATAAATGTTTCATGTTTCATTTATGCGACGTGCCCTTCAAGACTCACTATGTGCTCCAAGGGTGTCGCTCACCTTTTGACTAATTTTGGTAGATGTCCAACCCTTGGAGTCAATACTCTGTCAGGAAACCCTGTGGGAGACTAAGAGCCTCTAAGGAATAAGGACCATGCCTTATTGTGTGCCCTTTAGAATCTTCGTGAATGATTGTCTCAGTCTGCCCACACAACATTGTGGATCTCTCAAACTAGGTAATCTTTAACCTACAGTTTGAGCCACGGAGGGAGTGCTAGTAGGCTCTGGCAGGTTTTCACATCTCTCCCTCAATATCTTTGGTTAATGTGCATGGCCCATTTACTCCTAATGTGAGTCTGATTATCAAGAAATCGCCAACCTACATCCACCAACAAAATATCTCAACGATCCATAATCAACATCATAGTATACCCAGTCATATGCACATATGAAATAACAGAATACTCAAACCATATATAGTCCACTCCCTGACTCGATCCAGATTCCAAGCAGGTCCATCAATGTCATCAGCATCCTCAATATGTCAAGAGTCTTGCACACTCAGAAGAAACTAGTCAATTTCATGTATCTATACATAAATAACATAACATAACATCATAATCCACAGTCTCATTATCATAATCCATAAGCGAATAAGTCAATCATATAATGAACTGGATCACTTGCATGCAAGCATCCTCAAAGAGTAAGTCACATTAGGTGCACACAAGAGCAGGATGTTACATACACCCCCTCTTGTTTTAAACTTCATCCTGAAGTTTCACAGTATACCAGTGCATAAATAAAGTATCTGAAAATATCTAAATGTCTAGCTATCAAACAAAAATGGAAACTTCTGATGCATATCATATGCGTCCTCCCAGGTAGTCAAGTGCAGACTATAATTGTCCCACTGGACCTTAACCCGATCGATTTTTCAACGTCGTAGTTTTTTAATGCGATGGTCTAGAATGTGGATTGGCTCCGTCATGAGCGCACCCTCTTATGACACCTGCAATGAACTCAAGTCAATCACATGACATGTGTAGGATCTCCAACATAATGTCTCAAAACAGATACGTGAAAAACATCGTGCATATGCCTCAAAGAATCAGGCAAGGCTAGTCGATAGGCTATAGGCCCCTTCCTTTCCACAACCTCGAAAGATCCCATGAACCTGGGAGAGAATTTAGCACCCTTTCCAAACTTGATCAAACTCTTGTGCGGTTTCACCCGCAAGAAGACTCGATCGCCAACTTCACAACTACGGTCAACGCGATGTGCATCGACATAATTCTTCTATCGATCTTCCACTTCCTTGATCCTTTGCCTTATTGTTTTCATTTTCTCTTTCATTTTTGGATCTCTTTTGGCCCTACCAGGACCCTAACCTCAATCTGATCCCAACTCAAAGGCGTCCGACACAGTCACCCATAAAGAAACTCAAAAGGCACGATCTTAATGGTGCTTTGATAGTTGTTGTTGTATGCAAACTGTACAAGTGGAAAGAACTCCTCCCAACGCTTATGTTGGTCCATCACGTAAATACACAACATATCCTCCAAGATTTGGTTCGTTCGTTCTGTCTCCGGGTGATATGCGGTACTAAAGTTCAGTTGGGTTCCCAAGGACTCTTGGAAACTAGTCAAAAATCATTCTGTAAACATTGATCCCTGATTGGATATGATCCTCTTAGGAATTTCATGCAATATCACTATCTCGCTAATAAAAACTCTAGCTATGTCTATTTCATGATACGTTGTACGCACAGGAATAAAATGTGCACCCTTCATCATAGTGTCAACTACCACAAAAATCGAGTCATGCCTCCTTTCCGTTAGCGGCAATCCAATAATGAATTCCATCGAAATGACCTCCCATTTTGATTATAGAATAGCGTGTGCTTGTAGTAATCTTGTCGGATGTCTATTTAGCCATGATGCTCTATATATTGTTCGGGAAGAAGAGTCCTACTCATTTCCCAGTGGAATGGGTATCAATCATGCACGAGGTGGCCGAGGGCTACACTTTTAATTGTGCCAAAATTTTATCAGATAACTTGGCCAAATAAATTATTGAATACAAAATGGAGAAATCAAAGGGAAATATGCCCCTTTCTATATGTCTGTGTATGTCATGGATTCCATCTATTTTATGACTCCTTTCCCATTGATGAATTGGAGCTGGACCCTGACCAGTGCAGAACCTATTCACTTTTACCATTCCAAGCTGTGGGAGGAAAAATCCAAGGATTTATTTTATGAAATCTGTCACAATGTAGTGGTCCATGTTCATATATCCCTATATGGTCACCCACCCCCTCGAATTTCAGACAGAATTATGGGAAATCTGGGCAAACTAGCAGATTGGTTCATTGAAGAAAACTTCTTTTATATCAGGGTTTTCAGATGCTCAGTTCCTCCCCATGCTCTCCTGCAATTTTTACCAGACTAGCTGGTATGCAGAGAAGTAACTTACCAGATAGTAACGGGAGGCATCAACAAGGAGCTGAAGGAAGCCCAGAAAAAGGTTTGGTCGACCTTCCCTATCCAAGTTGGTATTCTTTTGTTGAGTAGAGAAAAAGGTACAAATATCCTCCTTATTACCATGATTTATGTATTCTTGATTGACTTTTCTATTAATTAGAAGTGATTAGGAAAGAAAATGATTAAAAAGTCTTCTAAAAATGTTATTGATTGATATTAGATAATTTCCGAATTTCGGTTTGAATTGTTTTATTTTATTGCAATAAATGGAGAATTGTTGTTACAATTGGACAATTTGCATGTATAACGTTATTTGTATGGATACAATTTAGATAAAGATATAAAATTGTTTAGAGAATGTTATTTTTTTTCATTATTCATTATAAAAAAATAATAATTTTTTTTTATGTATAACTTTATTTGTATGGATAGAATTTAGACTAAGAAAGATGATGGAGATTTTTTAGAGATTTGTATCGTCATTAAAAAAAATATGTATTTGTCATTTTTCATCATCAATATTTTTGTAAAGGAAAATCAATATGTTTTAAAAAAAAAATAAAAAATTATCACAATTAGTTATCAATTAATATTGAGATTACCAAGATTTGTGTTATCAATTAATATTGAGATTACCAAGATTTGTGTTATCAATTAATATTGAGATTACCAAGATTTGTTTACATATTTTTATTTGTCATTACTCATCATCAATATTTTAGTAATAGAAAATCAACACATTTTTTTGAAGGTAGCAAAATTTATCATAATTAGTTATCAATTAATAATGAGGATAGTAACTACCCCGAAGATGTAGAATAGTCATTGATGCAGTATGTCATGGCACCTGACATAAGAGACTTGGTTAGTCATGTGCTTTCTAATAACTTTTAATCTTAATTCCATACATAAAACTATGTACTAAATTTAACTTTTTTCCCAAAAAATCTACAATTATATGTAACATCCTACTCTGGCGCACTAAGAAAACTTATTTTTGAGGACACTTGCTCGCAAGTGATCTGGAATTTTATGATGTTAAAACATTTATCCTTGATTATGATGCGTTATTATAGATGACATGATGTTTTACTGCTTTGAGTTGACATGTGCTTTTGACTCAGTTTTATTGAGTGTGCAAGGTTTTGGACCTTGAGGATGCAGAGGCATCGGTGGAACCCCCTTGGACTCCGGATTCAGTCAGGGAGTGTGCTATTTGGGTTGATTTATTTACTGTGATATTTCATTGATTTGATGATATGATGTTGACATGTTCTGACACGATTGTTGATGATGCAGGATGACGATAGCTTGCCGACTAGACTCACATATGGAGTAAAGGGGCCACACACGATTTCCAGAGAGGTTGAGGGAGAGGTGTGGAAAACATCCCTTCCAAAGCCTACTAGCACTCCCGTCATGGCTCGAAAAGTAGGTTAACGATTACCTAGTTCGAGAGGATCCACGATGTCGTGAGGGCAGGCTGTGACAGTCACTCATGATGACTCTAAGGGGAGCGCAATAAGGCGGGGGCCTTATTCCTTAGAGCCCTTAGTCTCCCACAAGTTCACCTAGCAGAGTGTTGACTCCAGGGGTTATAGATGTCTACCAATCAGTCAATTTGGCGAGTGGCACCCTTGGAGCACGTGGTGCATCCTGAAGGGCACGTCATGCAAAAGAAACACAAGTTGGCGAGTGGCACCCTGTTGGAAATACTAAAACAACTGAGAGGGGGGGTGAATCAGTTGTTTGTGAGCTTAAAAAATTTTATACCTTTTAAATATTATTAATCTTTCTTCATGTGGTCATCAACAATATACAGCATATGGACAGTAAAAGTAAAGACCATCAGTCACACATAAAATACACACAGAGACAGATTTTCACGAGGAAACCCATAAAGGGAGAAAACCTCTTCTTCTTCGAAATGATAGGCAGTCTTTTCCAGTTCTATACATCATTCACAATTGAGCACCAACTCAATGTGAGGCTTCTACCTCTGTTTTACAAGCTGCAACTTGTTTGAGAGAACCAACTCTCTGGTTTCTCTATCACCCACTAGAAGGAAGCACCAACTCCCTGAATATTCTAGCACCAACTAGATGGAAGCACCAACTTCCTGAATGTTCCAACACCAACTGGATGGAAGCACCAACTTCCAGTTACACAGGCTCCAACCTGTATAATAGAGAACACTTGTTCTCCCTAGCACCACCCTGCAACCAGATGGAAAATACAACTCCCTGTGTTCAAGCACCCACTTGAACCTCTGAGGACAACAGTCCTCCCGTGAACCTCCCAGCCACCCTTTATATATAAAATAAAGAATACACAGACAACTACACAGATAAATCAATCCTTACCAATCTTTCTCTGTATCTGATCTTCAACAAACTGTTATGTAATTCTTCTCTTCTTCTGTTTGTTTAG
Organism: Picea mariana; assembly: GCA_032191745.1. Classification (NCBI taxonomy): domain Eukaryota; kingdom Viridiplantae; phylum Streptophyta; class Pinopsida; order Pinales; family Pinaceae; genus Picea; species Picea mariana. The sequence continues at coordinate 125,031 of JASDQU010370794.1, forward strand.
CAGGTCTGCTCTACATCAACTTTTTCTGTCATTCTGCTCTGCGTTTCCTCTCCCTCTACATATTTGGTCAATTTCATGCTAAGCCTCTGCCCTTTTCTTTTTCTCACTGTTTATTCATTTTCACTTTAGAACAACCAACATTCCACAATATGTCTCCTCTTCTTTTATGCATACCTCCCCGACGGTTCAACTTCGCCTACCCTCAGCCGAAACAAGAACACCTGTCCTAGCAACTGAAACGCTAACCAATTCGTTATCATCTTAACAGATTTATAATTGAAGCGTTAATGTGTGAGAAAGAATAGCAACCCTCCGATCAATTCAAGCTATATCGGCACCGTTAGATAATATTTATTATTCTTTCCTTTTAAATCAGGTTTCGGCATTTCGGCATTCCTTTGCCCAAGTGTCTCGACACTTTCACATCACGATCTCCGAAACTCCGAAATGGAGCTTATATGGACTAACTCCTTCTCTTTCCGTGACCAAGGGTTGTGACCAAGGCTTTATGTGAAAGGCGCTTTCGGGATTTCGCATATCGCGAATTCGTAATTCCTTATGTCCATAGTTTTTGTCACTTATAAATCCCAATCCCCGAAACTCTATTAGAGATCAGATCAACGGTCCAGATCATTTCTTGATCTGACGGTCCAGATTCACTCACGATTTTTCATATCGTGAAGTCGGGATTCTTGTTGCATTGTGTTCTTGCCCTTTTGAATTCGCGATCCCTGAAACTCCGATATGGGCTGTGATCAATGGTCCTGTTCATTTCTGGATCTGACGATCCAAATTCAATCGCTATTTCACATATTGCAAAATCGGCATTATGTTCTTTGCCTTTCAAATTCCCAATTCGCGAAACTCCATGAGAAGTTAAATCAACGGTCCAGATCTCATTCTTGCTTTAACAGCTGCGATTAAATCGCGAAATCGCATATCACGATTTCGGAGTTCTTGATGTCAAGAGATTTTGGCATTTCAAAGTCGCGATTCGTGAAACTCCGATATGGATTTTGATCAACGGTTCAGATCAACCTAGATCTCGACGGCTCAGATTAGATCGTGATTTTGCACATCGCAATTACTCCCCACTTCTCCTTGTACTTTAAATAGCGTGCAAGTTATCCTTGATCCGACGATGGTCGGGTCTTGCGCTTGGATCTAACGACTGAGCTCTGTCCTCCTCTTCATTGTCTTCATTCAGATCTGACGACCCTCGTTCTTTCGGGAAATTTGAATGGGATCCAATGGTCACTGACTCTTCTCCTCCCGATTATTGTTGCACTGCTACTCATTGCTATTGTACTCAAGCCATCACCACAACCACAATTGTACTCGCCATCAATGACAAGTATACACTGCCTGTAAATATGCTAACAACCCTCTGTACATTCTTCATGCCTTTCATTGTCTGTTACATATTTACCAACAATCTCCCCCTTTGGCATTGATGGCAACTCAAGCACCCACTTGCATTCAGACTCAACTCTCTTCTGCATTCAGTGCATTTGGACTCGACTCTCCTCTGCATTCGGTGCATTCGGACTCGACTCTCCTCTGCATTCGGCCATTCAGACTCGAATCTGTTCCCGAAACATTTCGGACTCGACTCCTTTCTCCCCCTTTGACATCAATGTCAAAGAATAAACATTCTTCCACTGACCCTGTTGCAAAACATACTCCCCCTGTCATCTATAAGCATCTAGGAAAGACACCAGATATTCAATAAATACTCCCCCTGACTAGGTGAACATTTTAAACACCAGAAATCATAACCCCCAACTTTTGACAAAGATATCCAAAAGGGGTCGTTGCTAATGGTTTGGTAAAAATATCAGCAACCTGTTCTGTAGAAGGTATATAATTGAGTTGAACAATTCTGTTTGTAACTTGTTCTCTGAGAAAATGGTACTTGATTGGAATATTCTTAGTCTTGGAATGAAGAACAGGATTCTTGGAGACACTAATGGAACTTGTGTTATCACAATGAATTGGAATAGGATCAGTGTAAGTTACCTTCAGATCTGCAAGAGTTTGTATCATCCATAAAATTTGTGTGCAGCAAGTAGCAGCAGCAATGTATTCTGCCTCTGTAGTGGATAATGAAATAGATCCTTTCTTCTTACTAAGCCATGCAACTAATGAGTCACCCAAAAAGAATGCTCCTCCACTGGTGCTTTTTCTCTCATCAACACAGTTTGCCCAGTCTGCATCTGAATAAGCAATTAACTGAAAATTCTGATTTCTAGGATACCGCAGTCCATAAGTCATTGTTCCCTTCAGGTATTTAAATATTCTCTTGACAGATGCCAAATGACTTTGTTTAGGAGCAGACTGAAAACGACCTACCATTCCAACAACTTGCATTATGTCAGGACTGGATGTTGTGATGTACAGAAGACTGTCTATCATTGAACGATATTTCCTTTGATCAACATCAGGTGAGATATCATCTTTGCTCAGCTTGCAACCAACCACCATAGGTGTGTTGACTGTAGAGGAATCTTCCATCTGAAATTTCTTCAATATCTCTTTCAAATATTTTTCTTGAGAAATAAAAATTCCTGCAGAGCTTTGTTTTACTTGTAACCCAAGAAAATATGACAGTTCCCCTATCATGGACATTTCAAATTCTATTTTCATAGAATTAGCAAACCACTGAACAGAGGATTCATTAGTACAGCCAAAAATAATATCATCTACATAAACCAAAACAACTAGTAAATTATCACCTTCAGACTTAATGTAAAGGTTACTGTCAACAGTACCTTTCTTGAACCCTTTTTCTTGTAGAAATTTGTCCAGTCTAGAGTACCAAGCTCGTGGTGCTTGTTTTAGTCCATATAAGGACTTCTTCAGCTTACAAACATAATTAGGATTGTCTGTCAATGAAAATCCTTCAGGTTGCTCCATATATACTTCTTTCTCTAGATCTCCATTAAGAAACGCTGACTTAACATCCATCTGATAAACTTTGAAATTCTTATGACAAGAATAAGCAAGAAACATTCTGATAGCTTCCAATCTTGCCATTGGTGCAAAATTTTCATCAAAGTCCTGACCTTCAACTTGTGCATATCCTTTACAGACCAATCTGGCTTTATTTCTAATAACTTGACCTTTGTCATTCATTTTATTCTTGAACACCCATTTAGAACCTATTACATTCTTATTTTTTGTTCTAGGAACAAGCTCCCAAGTATTGTTCTTCTCAATCTGATCAAGCTCTTCATTCATTGCTCTAATCCAATTATCTTCCTAGCTAGCTTCCTCAAAATCTTTAGGTTCAGTCATAGATAAAAAGGCAACATGAGATTGTTCTGAGTCTTTAATCAGTTTCCTTTTTGTCTGAACTCCTTCATTTATATCCCCAATTATCTGGTTTTCAGGATGATTCTTTCTAATAATTCTGAGCGGAGATTTTGCTTCTTTCTGTTGACTTGTATCAGTTTGAATGTTCACATCTTCATCTGATCCAGACTCTTCTCTTTCTGATCCTTGGACCTATTCATCTCCATCTTCAACTTTATCTTCTGTTCTTGGTTCATCACTGCTTATATTTCTGACTAGAATTTCTTCATCAACTTTTACATCTATACAGTCAACTATTTTATGCAGTCTTTTATTGTAGCATCTGTACCCTTTACTGTTTGTAGCATAACCCAATAAAATATCTTCATTAGCCCTGTCATCATATTTTCCAATATTTTCATCATTGTTCTTGATATAACATGTGCTCTCGAGAACTTTAAAATGTTTGAATGAAGCAGGTCTTCCAAACCAAAGTTCATAAGGGGTCTTGTCACTGTGTGGTCTGAGATGAGATTTGTTAAGGATATGAACAACTGTATGAATTGCTTCCACCCAATATGTCTGAGGTATGTTCTTTTCATTCATCATAGATCTTGCCATTTGTTGTACTGACCTGTTATACCTCTTAACAACTCCATTTTGCTGTGGAGTCCTTGGAATTGTGTACTCTCTTTTGATCCCATTTTTATCACAGAATTCTTTGAAGTTTCCAGAAATGAACTCTCCTCCTCTATCAGACCTTACTGCCTTTAACCTTTTTCCTGTTTGATTCTCAGTCAAAGCCTTAAACACTTTGAATTTTTCAAGTGCTTCAGATTTTTCTTTCAAAAAGGCTACCCAAGTTAGTCTAGAATAGTCATCAATAATCAACATAAAGTAATTTTATTTTCTTGTACCTTCTTTCCTTGATGGTCCACATAGATCCATGTGTACTAACTGGAGAGGATTTTCTGTTGATAGAAAGTTTTTTGATTTGAATTGAGTGCGAGTAAGCTTTCCTATCTGACAAGGCTTACAGACAGAGTCATATGGTTTTGATATCTTCGGAAGATCTTTTACTGCCCCATTGATTTTGAGCTTGACTATGTGATCAAAATTTAGGTGACCAAGTCTCCTATGCCACAACCAACTTTCATCATATTTTCTTAAGTTGCATTCTTCTTCTTCTTCTTCTTTTAAAACATAGACATTGTTTTATGTTCTTATACCTTTTGCAACTAGCTTACCTGAATCCACAAATTTGATTTTACAGTCTTTAGCGGTAAAAACAACTTCACATCCTCGGTCACAGACTTGACTAACACTAAGCAAATTATGTTTCAAATTCTCTACAAGCAGCACATCTTGAGCTTTTCTTTTTCCCTTACTCAAACTCACAATTCCTTTACCTTTCACCTTTCCTGGTGCATTATTTCCAAAAGTTACATTCCCTGATTTACTGTCACTTAGAGTTAGAAACTTACTTCTATCTCCAGTCATGTGTTTGGAGCATCCACTGTCAATATACCAGAGATTCTTTTTATTTTGGGCTAATAGCGCTAGTCCACATTTGTCATCTACTTTCTTCTTACAGACTTTGACATTTTCATCAATGGGATTCCGATCTGGGTTATATTTCTTTTAATGACAGTTTGTTGCCTTATGTCCATAATTATGATAGATGTAGCATTCTGGTTCACTGAATAAAAGATCATAACGATTGTTATGCTCATAACTATTGTTGTGTTTCTCCTGTGTCCTTCTTCCAGTCATCACATGATTCATAATCTGTGATTGTTTGTTGCTTGGCTGTCTCAATCTTTGTTGTGGTATATAGTTATTCATTGAGTATCTTGATTGTTCATATCTAAATCTTAGAGAACAATTTATAGCTTTGTGTCCAAAATTAGAGCAGAAAAAACAATAAGCATAGAAAAAAATTTTGTACCTTGAAGGAGTCTGTCTTCTTTGAGGAGATCGATTTCTTTCATGCCGATAAACTTTATGGTCTACAAATTTTGTTTTGGGGTTTTTCCTTTCATTCCATCTTGATGGTTGATTTTCTTTCTTTGTTTCTGTAGAGTGGTTGTTGTCAATGTTTGAGGATTTGACAAACTTGATAGATTCTGTGTTACTTGGATGATCACTACTTGATCCTTCTTCATATCCCAATCCATCTTTCATCTTTGAATTTCTTTGTTGATTTAGAATGGAGGTTAATCCTTCTCATG
>JASDQU010370794.1:132123-153151 GCA_032191745.1 Picea mariana
TCCCAAGACGCCTCTGGCTCAAGCGCGCTTAACTGTGGAGTTTTCCCCACAATCAAGCCCACTTAGCTTGCTACCCCATTTGCAAAACCTTAGCAAGTATTGTGCCTTATGAACTACCCAGTTAGAGCTCCCTTGACTCTTATTATTTAAGTATATAGGGGCTTCCGCAGTGCAATATATTAGATATTATTTTTGGGATTAACTGCGTAGTGTAAGTCATTAATCTATGACCCATATTCATGAGTATTAGTCTCAACTGACCAATAATTCTCATGATTTACACTTCAAAATAATTCATTCATCCATACTCATTACTTGAATATAATTACCACTGAAACTACAAAATGATGACAATGTCTAAATAGCGTAACCAAGAGATGGTTTATATGTAAGTTGATCTTCAATATTGACCCTGCGCTATGCCTCATTCTCCTCCACTTTCCAATACCAGAACTTCACCTGTACCTCCCAACCAATGCTACGGGTGCTCTTCTTCCCCCTTATCCACCCGGGCTACAAAGGGGCCAGACACAAGAATCAGAACACAATAGCTCTAAAGCTTGTCTCGCAAGGAAGAGCCTCCACTCTTTCTCAAGCTTGAAATCCCAACTCTCACAAGTAAAACATAGTCCACAATAATTTTGGCAGCATAACCTTACCCAGAATAAGTGACATCCATTTTCCTTCTTCACCATTTGTTTTATAGAAATTTCCTCACTGACACATGTCCTCATGCACAAATAATTAACTTTTTAAATTAAATTAATTATGATTATTCATCTACACACTTGTCACACTCTTGGGAAAGAGTCTCCCTACCAAATATATTTCCATATTCTTGGTATTGGAGGGAAAGGGGAGACTAGAAACATTCTATTGTATCCTTCCTTCATTTTATATCCTTTCTTTCCCCATCCTTGATTATCAAGAATATTGGGTTCAAATGGGGTACATCCTGCTAGAAGTTTGAAAATGAAATTTACTTTATTAGCTAGTGTTGTTAGAGAGGAGATGTTTTTCCAACCTCTCCATCTTCCTTCTTCTCTCCACTCTAATATATCCCATAACTTTTTGTAACCATTTTCCATGAACCATGCTTTTAAATATTTTAATTCCTTTATAATTGTTAAGGGGGGTAATCGAGAATATTTTCGAATCATAAGTTTATTGATTTTCCATTACATAATACCCATGATAATTTCGATTGAATCAAATTCATTGATGACTTGAAAAACATTGAAATGGTCGACACTTTTATAGCTAGCAAGGGAGATTCCAAGCATATTTTTCTTGGTCCTCTAAAATGTTTGTTTAGAATAATGACCTAGAACCATTCATGGGTTCTTGTGACTAATATCCAGAGTATTTTGTCACCAATATCAATATTCATTAGTGTTGGATATTTGATAACAAGACCTCCCCTCTCTTTACTTTATTTAGTGATCGTCTAATTTGATAATAAGAAGAGGGTATTGATGTATCTTGGTTTTAGCCAAAGGTTTCATGATTTTAGTTTCTAATTCTCTCCCTCCTTCCTAAATGTTGCTCAAATTTTTCGGTGTGCATCTCTCTCTACCTACACCATATGTTCAATGATTTCTTCCTCTTTCATAGCTTGTTGAATCTCCACCAAGTTCCTTTGGTAGTTTAACCTTTCTCGCTCTGGAGCCACAAATATCGATTTAACATAACACTTTAAGGCTTGCTTAGTTACCTTCAATTTAGTTCCTCTTATGACATTCGAAGAAAATGAACCCGTGAGTCTCCACACCTCCTCTACTTAAAAGAGAAATCCCTCATTATACATCCAAAGGGGATTGAATGTAAAAGGAATCATCTTGCAATATTTGAGGGTTCAAATGACAACACAATGGGATCGTAATAAGAGATGGTGGAAAGGATTATTGTAACAACCCCACCGTTATGACAACCAAGCGACGTACAACAAGTCAATTTTTTTATTTTTAAAGTTGTGTTATGAATATTAAAACATCATAATAAATAGTCAACATCGTCGACACATCAATAACATATATTAACGAAACAATATTAAAGCATTAATAATCCAATACGACACATTGTCGACACCTCATCACCATGAGCCATGACTTAGCATATTAATTAACAACAACCCAACATCATTGCATTCTACAATTAATAACGATGCGCAAAGTACAATTATTAAACATTCAATGCATCTCATAAGGACCATCATCAGATATCATTGAGAAAACACACGATACCATAATGAATCATAAGGATAATACAAATAATCACAAGAATCACATAATATACTACCCGCCCAACCTACTATGCAAGGTTAGGACCTCCAGGACACATAAGCAACGCTCAAGCCCAAGTTCCAATTGATTTAAACCATTTAAGGTCTCAAGGCTAGTGACTGTTCTAAGGAACAAGGAGGTGTCTACGTCCCACTACACAATAAATACAAGAAAATAGCTCATCTACAACATCAACAAGCATCTAATCATCAATCCATCAATACTAATATCATTAACCAGGGTGCAAGGGTAACCATCATCGTATCAATCATACATCAATACTTATATAATCATTGCGCGCGAGAGTAAATAATTTTAGAACATTCACAAGCCAACTTAATTAATGTGTGAGAAAAAGATAGTTACTAATCAGTCATGCCACAACATAAATTAAGACATTGTGTGGTGAACATAATTCGACATTTATTCCATGGCACGTGAGAAATATAATATCTAAACAATCATTCGCTACAATAAATTTTTCATGGCGCAAGAAGTAAATAACCAACAAACATTCATTACATTGACTTTTCATTGTGGGCAAGAAGAAAAATATAAACATTGTACAATACATCATTCAATACCTTAAATTTTCATGCACGCAAGAGTAAACTAAGTTAAAAACCATCATTCAAGAATAAAATAAATACACTAAATAATTAAACATGTAAAACCATCATTCAACACAACAATTTTTCATGCGCGCAAGAACTAAACTTGATCCAGGTGGATATCGGTGGCCACCCATCTTTTCCAACTGGCTCAAAACAATTTTCTGGCAATTTTGGTAATTTACTATTTTTAGCAATTTTTAACTTACGGGGCCATTTTGAGGGCCTAAATGAAGGTTTTTTGGGATCGAGGTTCTCAACAATGGCCAAAGGCTTTGATTTATCCCCCTAAATGAATCTCCTCAATGATACCTTCCAACAAGCTATCATGCACCCCAAACGGAGATCGTATGCCAAAGTTACACCACCGGGAAGTTGATACACCAAACTACCCAAAACGGGGTCCACAAAACTGTTGGATTTTCATCTTCCGAGGTTATGGTTTTGGATTTTCTTTATGATAAAAAAAGGCCTTTGGAGCCTCATTGGAAAATCATCTTCTTGTGAATGCGAGTAGCTGTCACATCTCTTCTTAGAGATAAGTTTCCACCATTCTAGCGAGTCTTTCACTCTGTATTTTTACAGTCTCTGTACATTTATTTCATTAATATAAATCGTGTATTACTGTATATCTGTGACTCTTGTTATATTTCTGATATATCTATGTTATATTGTTGTCTCTCTTGCAATATCTCTGAATATTTATGTGTTATATCTCCGCACTCATTTCGTGCTGAAAATAATCTGGATCAAAACTTGATCTAAGAGAACATGCATTCGTGTCATCCATTATGCAAGAGTACCCAAGCCTTTTTATTCCAAGGCACAAAAGAAATGTAATCTCATAATTGATCATACTTTACAGTGATATTAAGGACGCATTAGTAACCCAATTTATAATTAATCTCATCATCATTATGTATTGCACAAGGAAATTTAGGCCATAAAATCATCATGCATCATATTAAGCATAGGCACAAAATTTCATATGATAACTCAGTGTGTGAATTCAATATAATAACTATCACTCATTGATATTGTAGTTTCAAGTGCAATAGAAACTAACCATTATTCATGGTGTGGAAAATTTAATTATTACGCTAAACATTAATGTACAGGTAAGAAAATTGTCAACCACATAATGTTATGCATTATTTTATAAGGTATAAGACCAACAAGGGATAGGTGATAAAGGTGGATTCCCAATAACCACACAACATTAAATTGGAAGAAGGTGAATACCAAACCATAAGTCACAAGTACCTATTACAAGAAATATGATTACCTTTTAAAAGTGGGACATCAATCCTATAGTGCCTAAAGATTGAACAGATATGAACACCATCAAAAGTAAGGGGTTCCAAGCATTTAAAAGTATCAACAAGGCACCCTCACATTGTTCGCATGAAAAGGACTTGGGGATAACCCCATCCTAAAATGTATTTATTAAAAGCTCTAAAATAATAACAAAAACAAAAGAAATCACATTTTTCACGTGCAAAGGACTTGGGAATAACCCCATCCTAAAATTTATTTAATAACAACTCCAAAATAATAACAAAAAAAAAATAAAGGCAAAACCAGAATCAACATTAACCAGAAATAACTCATTCCTAACATAATAACTCTTGAATAAGGCATTGTAAATCTTAGAGACACCTGCCCACCTTTAAATTACCCCGAAATCCATGAATGACTCCTGGCATTTCACTAACCAGAATGCGTTGGAAAAATTTAAGCTGAGTAATGAATAATCCAACAAATCCTAGGGAATCGAAAAAGAAATAAAAAACATTGAGCACACAGCTACGAATTCAGAGGGTAGAATTTATTCCTTTATCTGTGCCCAGATCATTCTGAGAAAGAGGAGATAAACCTAGGCATGCCTCAACAACGCCGAGGAGAAAGAGGCAAACAACACTCGGATGCGCTAGGATGCCTCCAACAATCCATAGGGAACACTACGGCCATACTGAGAGATAAGAGGATGGGTTTGTGTGGGTATACTCTGTCCAGAACGAAGAGAAGGGAATCAATGGAATCATAGAGAGTAGCACATGAAATCTCTGGGCACGAAGAGACCCCAGTGCTAGGCGCAATCCTCCAAACGCAAAGGTATCGAGGGTTGATTCTTTGTAACCACAAACATTTGAAATTTGTGCCAAAAACCAAAATGTAACATTGATGAAAGGGGAAACGACGGGGGAAGCCCAAGGGAACTTGCAGAACATTGCAATGCATATTGTAAAAAAAAATGTTGAGGGAAAGAAGGCATACGCAGAGGTAAATCGTTTTGTGCTAGGCGAAATTAATGACTAGAAACTGGGTAAGAGACAAATAAAACAAAATTCCAGGTCTCCTTCAATCTCTCACGCACTAGGAATAAGGCGTACCAAACGCAAAAAAGGTGAAACAAATACTTAAACGCAAAGAATAAGTTTATTGTGGAAAGGGCTGTAAAAACGCAATCAAGTCAAGGAAAATTTGCAAAAATTTAGGAAAATCCCAACCCTTTTCCAAATTTATGAGACTGACACAATGGGTCCATCATCAAGAGAGAAAAGAGTAGGTCTAACCAAAACATATAGGTAGAGATGATGATAAGGTATGCTGATTTGGTATTCAACTTCATTCCAACATTCAATAATGAAATAACACTATCATAATATCATTTGAATTTATATATGTAGTCAGTGGTTTCCTCAAAACAACAAGCATTAAATCATTTTGGTTGGTTGAATTTCAAAACGCTTTAAATTTTTCCATCAATTAATACACAATATTACATGCAACTTAAGAACACAATCCTTCTTCATTTCATATCTACTACAAAATAAATTACCCACTACAGTTCTAGAGATCCATTACAATTTTCATCAACAACTAACCTATACACAGAAGTTAAACAATTACAAGTGCAAATTTAACATGTGTACCGTAACCGAAGGTGAAGAATCCGAAGTGGTTGTCCCGCGCTTGCGCTCCATCCAGCTCCTGCTTTCTAACCGATGAGACCTCACCGGTACCTCCCAGGCAATGCTAGGGTTGTTCTTATTCCCCCTGATCACCCCAAGCCGCTAAGGGGCCACACACACAACCAGAGAAAGTTATCTCCCAACTCGTCTCGCAAGGTCGATCTACCACTCTCTATTCGAGTTGGATATCCCAACTCCCACAAGAAAAATCAGTAAAGAAAAATCTGGCAACATAACTTTACACATACTAGTCATCCTCCTTTCCTCATCTCCCCTGTTACTTTTATAGAGTTCTTATTAGTGACACTTTCCAATTGCACCTTAAATTCATTTTATTAAAAATTAATTAGGAAAAATCTCCCCCGTACACTTGTCACACAATCCCTTAGTTTCACCAAAAATTCATTTAATTAATTAAATTAATTTTCCAATTTACCTCAGCCACCTAAAAGCGTTCCTAAAAACGCTCCTTGTTGTCCCTTTATTCCCTCAATTTCCCTTAATGACTGATGTTTTTCTTAAAGCTTAGCTGAGTTCATTTAGGAAAGTTCTCTAGACTAGATTCCTTTCTATGTTCCACATTCCTTTTGCATTTAATTTCCCCTTTAAATCTAAGTTCGAATTTAGCAAGTTTTGCACATAAACAACAATTAATTTTTTTTTAGATAATTTAACTATCCTTTAAATTCTAACTTTTTTTTTCCCCCATCTTTTTTTTTCTTCATTCCCCCTTTATTAATTTCTTAATTAATTTTTAGTCCTCATATTGTACTTAGACCTAGGCTTTAATTTCAACTAGGCTTAGCATATTTTTAAGGGAAAAAATTATAATTAATAAACTTTACTCATACATAATTATTTTAAGGATGACCATGTCAAAGTAAGATATTATTTTCTAGGCACCTAGGTTCATCGACTCACCTATGTTTAAAAAATCATGACGTGCCCTTCAGGATGCACTACATTCTCCAAGGGTCTCACTTGCCTATATTCATGTTTCATTTATGAGACATGCCCTTCAAGACTCACTATGTGCTCCAAGGGTGTCGCTCACCTTTTGACTGATTTTGGTAGATGTCCAACCCTTGGAGTCAATACTCCATTAGGAAACCTTGTGGGAGACTAAGAGCCTCTAAAGAATAAGGACCCTGCCTTATTGTGTGCCCCTTAGAATCTTCGTGAGTGACTGTCTCTGTCTTCCCACACAACATCATGGATGTCTCGAACTAGGTAATCTTTAACCTATAGTTTGAGCCACGGAGGGAGTGCTAGTAGGATCTGGCAGGGTTGTTTTCACATCTCTCCCTCAATATCTTTGGTTTATGTGCATGGCCCCTTTACTCCTAATATGAGTCTGATTCTCAAGAAATCTCCAACCTACATCCACCAACAAAATATGTCAACAATCCATAATCAACATCATAGTATACCCAGTCATATGCACATATGAAATCACAAAATACTCAAACCATATAAATTCCACTCCCTGACTTGATCCAAATTCCAAGGAGGTCCATCAATGTCATCAACATCCTCAATATGTCAAGAGTCTTTCACACTCAGAAGAAACTAGCCAATTTCATATATCTATACATAAATAACATAACATAACATCATAATCCACAGTCTCATTATCAAAATCCATAAGCGAAGTAGTCAATCATATAATGAATTGGATCACTTGCACACAAGCGTCCTCAAAGAATAAGTCACATCAGGTGCACACAAGAGCAGGATGTTACATACACCCCCTCTTGTTTTAAACTTCATCCTGAAGTTTCACAGTATACCAGTGCATAAATAAAGTATCTGAAAATATCTAAATGTCTAGCTATCAAACAAAAATGGAAACTGCTGATGCATATCATATGCGTCCTCCTAGGTAGTCAAGTGTGGACCATAATTGTCCCACTGGACCTTAACCCGATCGATTGTTCAACGTCGTAGTTGTCGAATGCGATGGTCCAGAATGCGGATTGGCTTCGTCGTGAGCGCACCCTCTTCTGACACCTGCAATGAACTCAAGTCAATCACATGACATGTGTAGGATCTCCAACATAATGTCTCAAAAAAGATACGTGAAAAACATCGTGCATACGCCTCAAAGAATCAGGCAAGGCTAGTTGATAGGCTACAGGCCCCTTCCTTTCCACAACCTCAAAAGGTCCCATGAACCCGGGAGAGAATTTAGCACCCTTTCCAAACTTGATCAAACTCTTGTGCGGTTTCATTCGCAAGAAGACTCGATCGCCAACTTCACAACTACGGTTAATGCGATGCGCATCGACATAATTCTTCTATCGATCTTCCACTTCCTTGATCCTTTGCCTTATTGTTTTCATTTTCTCTTTAATTTCTTGGATCGCTTTTGGCCCTACCAGGACCTTAACCTCAAGCCAATCCCAACTCAAAGGCATCCAACACAGTCGCCCATAAAGAAACTCAAAAGGCACCATCTTAATGGTGCTTTGATAGTTGTTCTTGTATGCAAACTGTACTAGTGGAAAGAACTCCTCCCAACACTTATGTTGGTCCATCACATAAATACGCAATATATCCTCCAAGATTTGGTTCGTTCGTTCTGTCTCCAGGTAATATGCGGTACTAAAGTTAAGTTGGGTTCCCAAGGACTCTTGGAAACTAGTCAAAATTCATCCTGTAAACATTGATCCCTGATTGGATATGATCCTCTTAGGAATGTCATGTAATATCACTATCTCGTTGATAAAAACTCTAGCTATGTATAGTTCCTGATACGTCGTATGCACAGGAATAAAATGTGCACTCTTCATCATAGTGTCAACTACCACAAAAATCGAGTCATGCCTCCTTGCCGTTAGCTGAAATCCAATAATGAATTCCATCGAAATGACCTCCCATTTCAATTCTAGAATAGCGTGCAGTTGTAGTAATCTTGTCGGATGTCTATGTTCAACCTTCACTTGTTGACATTCTAGACATATCGCCACGTAGTTGACTATGTTCACCTTCATGCATTTCCAAAAGAATAAGGGTTTAAGGTCTTCCCTCATCTTCGTGACTCCTGGATGAGCCATTTACATAGCTCTATGAGCTTCATTCAAGATCAAACTTCTCAATTCGTCATTGGGTGATACACAAATCTGGTTATTATATCTCATTAATATGACGTTGTCCACAGTAAATCCCTCAAACTTTGGTACGAACATGGTGTCTTGTTCGATAAATTCCTTAACCTCCTTATACCAATCATCATTGTGTTATATAGTTAGAATCCTTTCACGTAGATTCGCCTGAAGAGGTATCATCGAAAATATGAATGGTCACTGACTCAACGCATCAACCACTATGTTCATTGTTACTTTTATGTAGGTAATCTTGAAATTGTACTCGCTAAGAAGTTCCAACCAACGCCTTTGTCATGCATTCAAGTCGCTTTGCGTAAAAATGTGTTGTAAACCATAGTGGTCCATTTTTAGTTCGAATTTATGTCCAAGCAAGTAGTGTCTCCACACTCTCAGGGCATACACAATCACTAATAACTCCAAGTCATGCGTCATGTAGTTCTCCTCGTGCTTTCTTAACTTTCTCGAGATGTAAGTGATCATTCAACCGTCTTGCATCAAGACTCCGACTAAGCCTTCCTTGGATGCATCAATGAATACCAAGAATTCATCGTCCATGTTAGGGACTTTTAGTATCGACATTTTTGTCAACAACTCCTTGAGCCTTTGAAATGATTCCGCACATTTATTGGTCCACACAAACTTCTTGTTCTTCTTCTGCAATTCCGTAATTGGATTTGCTATCTTCAAAAAAATGTCGATGAATCCTCGATAATATCTTGCTAAACAAATGAAGCTACGTACTTCTAGGACGTTCGTCGATGCAGGCCATTCCATAATATCCTCTACCTTTTCTTGATCCACAATGATACCTTCGTCGGAGATGACATGCCCTAAGTAATGAATCTTCAATTGATAAAAATATCATTTCGACAGTTTCCCAAACAATTTGTTCTCTCGAAGAAACTGTACCACCAAGTGCAAATGTTCATCATGTTCTTCCATCGTCTGAGAATATATCAAAATATGTTCAATGAATACTTAAAAAAAATGGTCCAAGTATTCGTGGAACACCCCATTCATCAAGCTCATGAATACCCCTGGGGCATTTTTCAGTCGAAATGGTAAAACTATAAACTCATAATGTACAAACCTCATCTTAAATGTTGTCTTAGGAATGTCTTCCTCCTTGATCTGTAACTGGTGATACCCTAATCTCAAGTCGACCTTCAAAAACATCGTCGCGCCCTTAATCTCATCAACCAAATTGTTTATTCTTGGCAACGAATACTGGTTCTTGATCGTTTCCTTGTTCAATTGACGATATTCAATGCAGAGTCTCTACGACCCATCCTTCTTTCGTATGAAAATAACAGGCACACGCCACGGTGACACACTTGGATGTATAATTCCTAGATCCAACAACTCCTTCAGTTGCATTTTCAACTACTGTAAGTCAGGGGACGACATCTAATAATTCATTTTTGCTATTGATTTAGTCCTAGGTTTTAGGTCGATGGTAAATTCCAATTCCCTCTTAGGCGGCAACCTTGGTAACTCCTCCGAGAGGACGTCTGCAAATTCTCGTACTACCAAAAGGTTTTCTAGTCCTTCTGCCATGCCCTTTTTGTTCAGTGCAAGGATCACATATAGCTTGCATCCCTTGCACATGCTCTTCCGTAGCTATAGGGAATAGATGAACCTTAGGGAAACTCCATGGTTTATTCCTACAATCACTCATCTTTGTCCCTCATCATCGACCAAACTCAATCGTTTCATCTTACAGTTGAGTATCACCTCATGCAATTCCAAACAGTCCATATTGATCACGACATCAAAAGATTCTAATATCGTGACGTACAAGTTGGAATTCATGAAAAAATATCCCAGGTTAAGGATATAGACCGTAACCTTTCCTCGAACCTTATGTTTGGCTCCCGAAGCCATTTCTACATAGCTAAACTCGTCTTGTTCGACTTCCTTTATCTTAATTATTTTTAGCGGTGCACCATAAATAAAACTCTTTGTAGCACCTGGATCTATCAAAATACTAAAGGTCTGGTTAGTGATGGTACCTGATGTCTCAAGCATAGTAGACGGGTGCTCGACCTGGCGGTTATTCACCACTGCATGTACCCGACGGGCCTTGCCAAAATATCCTACTGTGGTGGGTCTGGTTGATCCGTATGCTCTGTCCCTCTTAACTGGGTAGTCATGTTGGTAATGTGACTCTCCACATGTCCATCACCCAGTCTTCGGTCCAATACTCCTAGTCCCCGAAGTAGAATTTGATGGCCCACCAGCCTATAACCCCTTTCTATTCTGTTGAATAGGCCTAAATTGTTGTTGCTACAGTCGACGATGTTGTTTCTTATATGGTCCTTTGTAGGGAGTCCTATTTTGAGGCGTCAGTCACCATGGTGTAGTGAATGTGGATCCTCTCAGAGTGTCTCAATACCCTGATGGATGTCTAGCTGGTGTCTGATGTTGTTACGCACCAGATGTCACCTATCCCGTCGGTCTCGTAGGAGTCCTACTCTGACCCCCGCTGATGATCTCTTCCTTAGTTGTGAGGGTCTTTTGTACAACATCATGCAAAGTTTGAGGCATTAAAATCCTCACTTTTGCACAAATGTTGACATTAAGGCCGAACACGAACTTGTTGACTTTAATCTTCTCGGTGTTCAAATGTGAAGCATACTGAAGAAACTCCATAAAACGGGCCTCATACTCGGGCATCGTACAACATCTCTGTCGCGAGACGTTGAACTCATTGAGATGACATTCAATGAATTACTCAGACAGATACCTTTCCCGGAACCACTCTTCAAACAGTTCCCATGACATGTCTTCGACGGCCATGTTCAGTTGTGGCAAGAGCATCTTCCACCATAGCAGAGCACTCCCCTTTAGTTGAAATACCACAATGCAGACCTTGATGTTGGAGATATAGTCGTGAATTGAAAATTGCATCGCCATATTCTCCAACCATGTCTCGGCGGTTGCATCGTCCATGGCACCAAAAAGCTCGAGAAACTTGACCTTCTCAATTTCTCGGTGAATTCTACTAGTACCGGCTAGGGCACGCAGTGGACCCTTAAGGGGTATCGACACCCTGGCCTCATCTCTATCCAGATGGCTAATCAAGGCCTCTGACATTCTCTAAAAGGACCTCATCAAACCAACGACATCCCCCATAGCTATGTGTTCTTGTCCGACGACTTGTTATTCTCCTTGGGGGTTAGACTCCTCAGGCATGGATGCTACTGGAGGTGACATGCCTCCTCCCTTAGCACCACATCGTCTCCCTCTGTGACGTCCTCTAACCATGACTACATGCACAAATACAAATCAATTTAATTAGTGATAAATTACAATCAAGTGCCTTCATAGTGGAAGGCGTAATGATCCCAATTCGTGGGTCAAACCTGATCTAATACCATATGTAACGGCCCCTCTGTTACGACAACCAAGCGGCGTACAACAGGTCAATTTTTTTATTTTTAAATTTGTGTTAGGAAAATTAAAACATCATAATAAATAGCCAACATCGTCAACACATCAATCACATATATGAATGAAACAATATTAAAGCATTAATAATCTAATACGACACATTGTCGACACCTCATCACCATGATCCATGACTCGCACATCAATGCATTAGCATATTAATTAACAACAATCCAACATCATTTCATTCTACGATTAATAACGATGTGCAAAGTATAATTCTTAAACATTAAATGCATCTCATAAGGACCATCATCAGATATCATTGAGAAAACACATGATACCATAACTAATCATAAGTATCATACAAATAATTAAAATAAGCACATAATATACTACCCGCCCAACCTACCTTGAAAATTTAGGACCTCTAGGAAACATAATCAATGCTCAAGCCTAGGTTCCAATTGATTTTAACCATTTAAGGTCTCAAGGCTAGTGATTCTTCTAAGGAACAAGGAGGTGTCTACATCCCACTACACAATCAATCCAAGCAACAAGATAATCTACAGCATCAACAATCATCCAATCATCAGTCCATCAATCCTAATATCATTAACCAGGGTACAAGGGTAACCATCATTGTATCAATCATACATCAATATTTATATAATCGTTGCATGTGAGAGTAAACAATTTCAGAACATTCATAATCCAACTTAATTAATGTGTGAGAGAAAGCTAGTTACTAATTAGTCATGCCACAACATAAATTAAGATGCAGTGTGGTCAACACAATTCAACATTTATTCCATGGCGCATGAGAAATATAATATCTAAACAATCATTCGTTACAATAAATGTTTCATGGTGCAAGAAGTAAATAACCAACAACCATTCATTACATTGACTTTTCATTTCACACAAGAATAAAAATCTAAACATTATAAAATACATCATTCAATACCTTAAATTTTCATGCGTGCAAGAGTAAACTAAGTTAAAAACCATCATTCAATAATAAAATAAATAATTAAACATCTAAAATCATCATTAAATACATCAAATTTGCATGCACGCGAGAACTAAACCTGATC
Source organism: Picea mariana (assembly GCA_032191745.1). Classification (NCBI taxonomy): domain Eukaryota; kingdom Viridiplantae; phylum Streptophyta; class Pinopsida; order Pinales; family Pinaceae; genus Picea; species Picea mariana. Next base: position 145,586 of record JASDQU010370794.1, read on the forward strand.
TAAGCGAACATGCATCCACGTCATCCATTATGCAAGAGTACCCAAGCCTTTTTATTCCAAGGTGCAAACAAAATCTTTTTTTATTTATTTTTTTATTTTTTTTATGTCTAGAGGAATCAGCAACTAGTTGGGCACGCGGCCATGTTATTCAACCACTACCACTATAACCTCCAGGTGTGCCCACGATGCCCCTTACGCGACACACAAGGTAAGTCAGGGGGAGTTGAACTCGAAACCTCATGGAACTTCATTTTCACGGCACTTGCCAATTGAGCTGCCCCCCGGGGGGCTGGTGCAAACAAAATCTTATCTCATAATTGATCATAATTTACAATTATATTAAGGACGCATTAGTAACCCAATTTGTAATTAATCTCATCATCATTATGTATTGCACAAGGAAATTTAGACCATAAAATCAACATGCATCATATTAATCATAGGTGCAAAATTGTCATCCAATAACTCAGTGTGCACATTCAATCTAATAATTATCACTCATCGATACTGCAATTTGAAGAACACGAGAAACTAACCTTCATTCATGGCGTAAAAACTTTAATTATTATGCTAAACATTAATGTACACGTAAGCAAATTGTCAACCACATAGTGTTATGCATTATTTTATAAGGTATAAGACCAGGAAGGGACAGGTGATAAAGGTGGATGCCCAATAACCACACAACATTAAATTGGAAGAAGTTGAATACAAATCCATAAGTCACAAGTACCTATTACAAGAAATATGATTACCTTTTAAAAGTGGGACATCAATCCTATAGTTCCTAAAGTTTGAATAGATATGAACACCATCAAAAGTAAGGGGTTACAAGCATTTAAAAGTATCAACAAGGCACCCTCACATTGTTCGCGTGCAAAGGACTTGGGGATAACCCCATCCTAAAATTTATTTAATAAAAACTCCAAAATAATAACAAAAACAAAAGAAATCACATTGTTCAAGTGCAAAGGACATGGGGATAACCCCATCATAAAATTTATTTAATAACAACTCCAAAATAATAACAAAAACAAAAGAAAGAGAAAACCAAACGTTGGAATCAACATTAACAAGCGATAACTCATTCCTTCAGGTAAGCACTCTTGAATAAGGTGTTGGAAATCTCAGAGACACATGTCCACCTTTAAATTAACTTGAAATCCGTGAATGATTCTTGGCATTTTTCTAACCAGAATGCGCTGGAAAAATTCACGCTGAGTAACGAATAATCCAACAAATCTTAGGGAATCGAAAAAAAAAAAAAAATTAAGAATATGGCTACGAATTCAAAGGGTAGAATCCGTTCCTTTATCTGCACCTAGATCATTCGGAGAAAGAGGAGATAAACCTCGGCGTGCCTCAACAACGTTGAGGAGAAAAAGGGAAACAACGCTCAGATACGCTGAGATTCCTCTAACTGTCTACAGCAAAAACTACATCCATACTCAGATATGAGAGGACGAGTTTGTGTGGGTATACTCTGCCCATAACGCAGGGAAGGGAATCAATGGAATTGCAGAGAGAAACAAAAGAAATAATTGGGCACGAAGAAACCCCGGGGCTGGGAGCAAGCCTCCCAACGCAGAGGTATCGAGGGTTGATTCTTTGTAACCACAAACATTTGAACGTTGGGCCAAAAACAAGAATGGAACATTGACAAAAGGGGCAACAGTGAGGGAAGCCCAAGGTAAATCGCAGAACATAAATTAACTCAACAAAAGAAGTGCAGATGTACAAGCAACAAATAGAGACAAAGGAAATTCCAACGCAGATTGTCAAAAAAAACGTTGAGTGAAAGCAGGCATATGTAGAGGTAAATCATTTTGTGCTGGGAGAAATTAAGAATTGGAAGTTGGGTAAGAGCCAAATAAAACAAAACGCCAGGTCTCCTTCAATATCACATGTACTGGGAAGAAGGCATGCCAAACACAAACAAGGTGAAACAAAGACTTAAACACAGAGCATAATTTTACTGTGGGAAGGGTCGTAAAAATGCAATCAAGTCAAGGAAAATTTGCAAAAATTTAGGAAAATCCCAACCCTTTTCCAAATTTATGAGACTGACTCAATGGATCCATCATCAAGAGATAAAAGAGTAGGTCTAACCAAAACATATAGGTAGAGATGATGATGAGGTATTCCTATTTGGTATTCAATTTCATTCCAACAATCAAGAATGAAATAACACTATCATAATATCATTTGAATGTATAGACGTAGTTAGTGGTTTCCTCAAAACAACAAGCATTCAATCTTTTTGCTTGGTTGAATTTTGAAATGCTTTAATTTTTTCCATCAATTAATACACAATATTACATGCAACTTAAGCACACAAGCCTTCTTTGTTTCATATCTACTACCAAATAAATTACCCACTACAGTTCTAGAGATCCATTACAATTTTCATCAACAACTAATCTATACACAGAAGTTAAACAATTACAAGTGAAAATTTAACATGCGTTTCGAAACTGAAGGTGAAGAATCTGAAGTGGTTGTCCCGCACTTGCACTCCATCTAGCTTTTGCTTGCTAACCGTTGAGACCTCACCGATACCTCTCAACCAATGCTAGAGGTACTCTTCTTCCCCCTGAGCCCCCCCGAGCCACAAAGGGGCCACGCACACAACCAAAGAAAGATAACTCCTAGCTCGCCTCACAAAGTAGAGCTACCACTCTCTATTTGAGTTGGGTATCCCAACTCCCACAATTAAAATTAGTCAAGAAAAATCTGATAGCATAACTTTACACATACCAGTCGTCCTCCTTTCCTCATCTCCCCCATTAATTTTATAGAGTTATTCTTAGTGACAGTTGTCAATTGCACCTTAAATTCGTTTTATTAAAAATTAATTAGGAAAACTCTCCCCTGTACACCTGTCACCAGATCCCTTAGTTGCACCAGAAATTCATTTAATTAATTAAATTAATTTGTCAATTTCCCTCACCCACCTAAAAGCGTTCCTGAAAACGCTCCCTGTTGTCCCTTTATTCCCTCAATTTCCCTTAATGACTGGCGCATTTCTTAAAGCTTAGTTGAGTTCATTTAGGAATGTTCTCTAGACTAGATTCCTTTCTATGTTCCACATTCCTTTTGCATTTAATTTCCCCTTTAAGTTTAAGTTCGAATTTAGCAAGTTTTGCACATAAACAACAATTAATATTTTTTTAGACAATTTAATTCTCCTTTAAATTCTAACTTTGTTTTTCCCCCCTCTTTTTTATTTTTTTTAATCCCCCCTTGATTAATTGCTTAATTAATTTTTAGTCCTCATATCCTACTTAGACCTAGGCTTTAATTTCAATTAGGCTTAGCAAAATTTTAAGGGAAAAATTTATAATTAATAAACTTACTCATACATAATTATTTTAAGGCTAACCATGTCAAAGTAAGATATTTTTTTCTAAGCACCTAGGTTCATCGACTCACCTGTTTTTAAAAAATCACGACATGCTCTTCAGGACGCACTACGTGCTCCAAGGTTGCCACTCACCTATATTCATGTTTCATTTATGCGACATGTCCTTCAAGACACACTACATTCTCCAAGGGTGCCACTCGCCTTTTGACTAATTTTGGTAGATGTCCAACCCTTGGAGTCAATACTTTGTCAGGCAACCTTGTGGGAGACTAAGGGCATCTAAGGAATAAGGACCCTACCTTATTACGCACCCCTTAGAATTTTTGTGAGAGATTATCTCAGTCTGCCCTCACGACGTCATGGCTCTCTCGAACTAGGTAATCGTTAACCTATAGTTCGATCCATGGCATGAGTGCTAGTAGGTTGTGGCAGGGCTACTACCACACCTCTCCCTCAATATATTTGGTTGTTGTGCATGGCCCCTTTACTCCTAATGTGATTCTGATTAGCAAGCAATCGACATCCTGCATCCACCAACGAAACATGTCAACGATCCACAATCAACATCATAATATACCTAGTCATAATTCACATATGAAATAAAAGAATACTCAAACCATATACAGTCCACTCCCTGACTCGATCTAGATTCCAAGGAGGTCCATCGATGCCATTGACATCCTCAATCTATCAAGGGTCCTACACACTAAGGAGAAACCAGTTAATAATACCTATCTATACATAAATAACATAACATAACATCATAATCAATAGTCTCGTCATCAGAATGCATAAGAAAATTATTCAATCATATAATGAACTGGATCATTTGCACACAAGTTTCCTCAAAGARMAAGTCACATCAGGTGCAYGCAAGAGCGGGATGTTAYAATTATTTTTTAGAAGAATTGGTGGTCGAAAAGAAATRCGTCACTATGAACAAGAAACCTATACAAGCATGCTACAATGTGGCATGGACCTGACCTATTATTACTCTAGGTATAGTTTCCTTTAGATGGTTTAACATCTATCAGATCCTAGTTATAAATCAAATATTCCAATTTTTYCCATACAGGTTCATGCAMATCAYTGTCTCCCCTTTTCTCTRAACTTGATAATATTGTGTTGAAGTACCTAACAATAATACAAGAGTTTAAAGGTAGACACTCACGAATGGATTTCAATGAATCCCAACATCCTACCTTTTCAACATACCTAATGTGGATGTAGACATTTATGAGAGTAAAATGCATACCTAAGTCCATGTGTTGGAATTGGATTAGAATCCATTGTTGCAAACACAAGGATACCTCTATCCCGATTTTTGAAGTATTGAACAATATCAATATTCCTCATGATGCATCTCTTGAACTTGCTTCTATCCCTTCATTATTTTTCAAGAGATGTTTCCCCATTTGAAGTATTTATAGTTCCTCCATCTCAGTCTCTTGGATGAGAATTACCATGGGATCTTCACCTTATTGGTCAATATCTTATCATGTTCATTCACAAAGGGGATTTTTTTTTAATTGTGGAAAATAAGGTCAAATATTGTAGGTATTGGGGGGGATACAAAGTACAAGGAGTTTTATAAGTATTTAGGGGCATAAAATAAAGTATATATTCAAAGTGAAAGGTTTTGTTATTGGGAGTATGCATTGGGAGGGGTTTCCTCCTAATGGATCTGGAGACACATAAGCATATTTTCCCTTATATCTTTTCCCAATGCCACCAAGGGAGATTTCAATAGATTATTGGATTCCCATTTCCTTTTATTGATTTGTTGATTCTTCCCACCTATCTCTATTTGATTTCCTTTGTGTTCTTTTTGTGTTTTCCCCCCTTTGCATTTATCCTTCTTCAAGGGATTGTTGTTTCTTTGTTCTTGTGACTATTTTACCTTGATGTTAAGAGGACTTATACATAGTCGATTTGGAATCCTCTTGTCTCCTTCTATATATTATTTTCTCCTCTATATCAAGGATTTGGATTACCTATTCTACAAGTAATAGTTTTGAAGCATAGGAATTGGATGTAGAATTTCCTGCCTTATAGATACATCTCCATTTCAAGCTCTATTGAACTGTTTTCTAATTCTTGATATTGATTTTAAGTGTAACCTAAGGTTCTTATTTCTTTTCCTTGTTCAATACTGAGGGATTCAATTGTTTTTTTTGAGTTGGTTCCCTCGATTATTTAGAGGTGGATGGTGCCAAAATTTATCTGTTTCCTTTGGTGGAAGAAAATTTCTTCTCAACTACCTGACATTCTTCCCTCTACTCAAAGTTTTCTGAAGGAGTTCCTTGATGTTTATTCATGAATTGTTTTTCAAAGTGCCAATATTTGTGGCAATGTTTTCATTCGAAATATAGGTGTTCATATTTGAGCTACTACATGTGAGACTAGTCATTTAAGTTTAAACGAATGGATTCTGGAAAACCTTCTTCAAGATTCACTTCCACAAAGATTTTGGCACATGAATACATAGGAAACTTTGGTTCCAACTTATCTATATACTTGCTCGGATAATCTTCTATTCATTTGAGGAGATCACCCCCCAACAATGAAGATGCACGTGAGGAAGATGCAACCAGACTAGGACAACTAAAGGAATATACACTTCTGGATCAAAGTTATACATCCAACTATTGAGATACATGCCGACAGAGAAAAATAAATAGGGACCACATCTAAAGATCAAATCTTTGTCTTCATTAAATTTAAATAAAAAGGCGTAAAAACCTTTTCCACGAAATAAATGAATGAGTCTTCCTTTGGTCAGAGGCTAGTGATTTATAAGTAGCCAAGATTCCCTTTAATGAAGAAATGGCCATAGAGGAGTGAAATAGATGACCAACCCAGTTTTAGAAAAATAAATGGCTTTGCAATGAGAGAAAACATGGGGGAGGTGAACTTTAGGGATCTGATTGAGATTCTTCATGAAACACAAATGATTTGTCTTAGCAAGAGTTTTTCCCGGAGATTAAACTAGTAGCTTGATTGTAGTGGTGTTAGAATCAATGTTAGAAGGAGGAGCAAACCCTCCCCCTGATATGGGTACACATCTAGTGGCCACGGAGGGCATGAGAAATATATCGACGTAGGGTTAGGGTTTAGTAGAGAAGGTAGAGTGAGATGGTTAGGTGAGGATGTTGAAGTGAGTATATTCATTGTTATTAATCATCATTATTATTAGTACATATCTCTTTGTTTATGATGTACTTTGCTTCTCTAATAATAATAATAATTAATTAAATATTATTATATTAAAATAAGTTAAGCATTTTTTAAAATTCAATGTTGATTAAGATATTTTAATATTTACTTACTTTATTTTTTGCAATATAATAATTCACCATTTTTTTAATTAAAAAAGTATACTATAAAAACAAAATCATATCAACTCTTAAAAGAAGATGAATTGGAGGCAATTTTGTTTGGCACTATTTCTTGTTGTTTTTATCAAGCTAAATTGTTAAATCATAAAATATAAAATATTACAACATATATCCATCCTAAATTGGGATCCTTTAACCCCCATATCGGGTGACAGGTGACCAACTAATGATGCTAAGGAAAATGATGTGGGTTTTGAGCTCGTTCTCTGGTCCATGCACTTTGATCTATATCCCCTCAACATCACATCACTAGTTACTTCTCCATGAGAAAATGATTATGTTCCTCAAGGCCTTAACCCATCACAGTAGACGATGGAAGTGGAAGGGTACTATGTCGATGGTTGCATGTATGAATATGATTAATTTTCCATTCATGGCATCGAATGTTGCTTGTGTTCTTTTCCTTGCAATACACAACTCTTCATGGGAAATAAATATGGTAAATATGACTCTTGTTTTCATTTGTGTCTTAATTAATTACTTTATTTTTGTTCGACAACACAGGTATTCCAACAGAGGACGAACACCTTCAGTAACCACTCACATAACCAGATCAAAGATCAACACACCGATGTTTTCACGTGGTAAAACCCCTACGGGGAAACATCCACAGCCCCAGCCAACGCGACCACTTGGAGCAGTTTATTAATGCAAAGAAAAAATATTACAGAGAAATTTTACAAGAGGGTTTCTCACAATCGATCATCGGCAAATGACCCTCCATGCTCTTTAAATAGAGATCATGGACCAATCGGGTGTTAAGCCACGGATCAATGGCCGTTAAGATCGAGGAGAGTATGAACC
>JASDQU010370795.1:26881-48337 GCA_032191745.1 Picea mariana
AAACCATGTTCATGAAGTGATATGGTCTAAGGATGTCTAGTCATAGTGAAGACCAGGGGTAGGTATTATCCATGGGTGCCTTTGTAGGAGGTGAGTTGTACCTGTCATGGATGCACTTTTTCCAAGCCCCTTTATTGCCTTTATTATTTATTTATTGCTTTTTCATTCTTTTTACTTCAAGGTCTGACCAGAGGACACTGCCTTGGCATGGTGACCAGAGATGATAGTATTACCCACTGGTATTTTTGGAGAAATGATAAGGTTGGCTCGTGATGAGACCCCCTTTCCCTTGGCCATGCAACCAAAGGTCATTGCCCTGGCATGGTGACCAGACAATGGCAATGTCATACTGCTAGATACCTATGAACATAATGGGTCGGCTCGTGATGAGACCTCCCATCCTCTTGTTTAGGTCTTGTTTTGCTATTTTTTCTTTTTGTCCCCTTTGTTTCTTATCGAGATGCCTTTTATTGCCTTCTCGGGGATCCCTGGGTGAAGGATCTCTAGGTTTTATTTCCTATGGATTTTATCTTTTACCAACTGCTTTTACCCCCTGGGACTTTAGCCCCTTCTTCCCACAGGACGAAGTGTAACCCCTCAAGTAGGTCATCCTAATGCCTGGACTAAGGGAATGGGATGGATGTATGGGAGATAATATGTAAAGTGATAGTATGGTGGGAGTGGACGATGGTTCTTCAAATCCCCCTTGGTGGATAACCAAAACCCATGGATAAAAGCTTGCTAGGGCACCCCATTAATCCCCCCAACAATTTTCAAGTGGGTTAGTGTAAGATCCAAGTAGTTATCAGAAATGTAAGGAACATGATCCATATATAAGAAAGTTATAATGATCAAACATGACACATACCATGATACCTGGACCAATTACTTCATGGAGCAAGAGTCTTCTCTGATGCANGGGTGAAGAAGAAGAAGGATGGGCCCTCCAGGGCCATGCTCAGGTCAATCCTGCTCTCGGTACTCCATGTCTAGGACCTGTGGGCCTCGAGACATGATCTCCTAGTTATCCATAGAAAACGGGGATAACATCTGGCTCCAACTCGGGGACATGTACTCATAGTAGAGCACATGAGAACCTCAGCATCTCTGGCATAAACCTGCAGACCTGCTCACACTTGAAAAGAAACATTAGCAACAAAGGTGGGGTGGTATTGCCACCCCGCAAATATAACATATGTATATAAAGAAATCATAAATGCAAATAGAAAGTGAAACACTTAACTGTACTCACCTATTGGTTGCATGTTGGTGTAGTCAAACAACCAGTGAAGCCAACCCAACAACGTTCCTTGATACCTTCCTTTGTGCTTCATCATAAACCAAAACAGTGATAAATCAAGCACAAAAATGTCATGAGTTAGAATATATATCACATTATCGGGAATCTCAAAGTCTAACTCATGGAGGCAGGTGGGAGGGATAAAATCCTGCCAAGTCCATCTCTGAGGGGAGTATTCAATCCACTTCAAGAAAGGGTCATGAAAAATGCAAGGTTCAAACAATTGACCAAAAGGGCCTGTAAACTGGCTACCTAAGACATCCTCATGCTCTGAAGTTGGGGTTGACAAAGATCTAGTAGACGACTGGAAAACTATCAAGGGAAAGTTGAAAAAATGGGATAACTGACTCAAACTTGTAGTACCCAAACATCCCTTGGAGTCTAGGGTTTTCCTAGGAGGAAACTCAACATAAAAAAGGTACTTCCCAACTACACCTTTAATAGAAAAGCATGGTAAAGTAATAAGAGTTGGTTGGGGTGAAGAGTCATGAGAATCCTTCTTTAGGCAAACAATGTTTTTACTCCTATCAAAATCCAAGCATAGTGGTGGTTGATAGTCATCTTCATAGGGTAAATATAAGTGCTCGGAGGAGTACTCATCAAAGGCCTAGAGGTAAGACCAGAAATCATCAGGAGAGTGTTGCATTCGGTCAACCTTGGGTGTTTGTGGAGAGTCAGTAAAAATCTCATCTCCTTGTTGCCACTGTTCAGGAGCTTGTTGTGACAATTGCGAAGGCAACACTTGGGGATGACATTTTATGTCATAGACAAGATCTGTATCATAACTAAATGCATCCCACCTACGTCTTCCAACATGTATGAATTTGTCAAAATCAGCTATGTCAGTATCAGTATCATAACATGGAGGAGTCAAAACATCCAATACTTCTCCACTCTTTGTGTCATAAGGCAAAGAGCCACTAAAAACTTGGAAGGGGGAACAATTTACCTCACTTAATCCTTCTTGTGCAAGAGCTTCAAGTATTTGGATAGCTTCATTAGGTGGAAAATCTGCCTCTACATCTTCAGTCTTGATATATAGGGGATCTAGCTCGTCCAAGGGTTCCACTCCTCCTTCATTCTCTGAGTCATAGAATAATTTATCATAAAAAGAATCAAAATGACTTACCTCATTCTCTTCATCTTGTGCAGGAGTGACAGAATCTTGAAGAGCTTCATCCGAATGAGGAGTGATTATTGGTGCTTCATCCCCATAATTCACATTTCTGGTTAAATCTGTATTGAATTCTATTGTATTATGGGAGAGATCTTGCTCCTCTTCAAGGGGTTGATAATGGTTTTCATAAACCTCGTTTCTTATATCAGAGGATTCTTGATATTGATCATGATAAGCCCTCTTGAGATATTCTACAATCTCGGTGGTGAATCCTTTGTGGTGTAAGGTTACCATGAGGTTTTGAAGGACATCTCCATATGTTTGGCAATCTGGCTTAGTAAGGTCGATAAACTTAGAGATGAGGTGTATGAAAGATGATATACCCCTATCCTTGCAACAACTCTTAAAACGTTTATGTAAGTAGGATGGCAGGGTGAGCAGAAACAATTTTATAAGAGCATCCTCTCCTCCCAGCTTTATCTCGCTCAAATACTCCAAAAATTTACTATATGAGGAGCTCGAAGGCCCAAAAACATTGGAGAGTTTTCTAGCCATTTTGTATCAAAGTAATTTGGGTATCCTTGAAAAATTCTTAAATCAATACTTGGATACATTTTTTCCCAGTGTGCCATGATCCCATATCTTGAAAATATCATAGAAGGTAATGTGGCACCTTAAAAAAAATCAGTGGAGTTGCTAGATAGTTTTCCTGAAACTACCCAAGAATAGGGGGAATAAGGTCTAGTGGAGTCGCCAGGTAAGCTTGCAAGAGAAAGGTCTTTGAGGCAAGGCTTACCAAAGGATTTGTTTTTGAGGAAGATTGACTCAGTGTTCCCCGACAACGGTGCCAAAATGTTATCACGCAGTTTGTAGTTTAGGTCAAATGGCTAAAGGATAAGGGTCAAATTAGCGAAGCAGGAACCTTCCCCACCCAATGTCACCACAATGGGGAGGTTCTTTCTGTTTAGGGAGGTTAGCCCAGGGGAGACGCCCCTGTAACCTGCGGTCTGAAGTGGCAAAGAATCTAAGGTCAAGAATTAAGGTTTTCCCTCCTCTCAGGTTACCACCGGTATCAGATAATACGGCTAATCAGCCAATAAAGAAGTGAAGTCCCTGTTGAGAACACCTACCCGGAACAATACAATAACAACACAATATGTATGTTTGCAGGTTATAATTCAAAGGGTTGGTACTTCTTAATTATCTGATTTCATTAATAAGCAATATGATAGACAAAATGAGGTCAACGTTTTGCTAAATGGCCTATGCAAGATCACCAATTCATTAATGTCTATAATAATGACCCAGCCAATGGTATTTTCACTCAAGGATAGCTCAATAAATGCTTGACGTCATCTTTAATTGCTTAATTGCTAGTTAGAAGGGTTGTTGCATCAGGTATGACGTCAACCCTAGTTAGTGGGTTAGGGTTAGTTAGGGTTTCAAGAATGAAAGTTTTAAAATATGATTTTGAAGACTACAAGATCAACGTTGTAAGTCCAACCAGTGCCTTAGGGTAAAATGGAGTCAAAAGTAAGGGCAAAAGATCTCGAGAGGACTTACACTTAGAGACTAGAGAGTAGGGTTCTAAGGTGTTGCAATGGCAGGGCCCTAGAATCAAAACCCTAAGGGAAGGAGGCTCATTCTAGTGTTGCTTAAGAAAGGCCTCATGCTCCCTCCTCTTTCTCTAAACACACTTGGCAAAACGGCTAGCTTCAAAGTACAGATCTAAGAGAGAAAATTGTTACAGGAACAAGGCTTTTCAAACCCTAGAAGGTTAAAACCCTAGGTGTAGATTTAACTAGGCCTAGGATGTCTCCTCTCTTCAACCTATAACTTTAATGCTAACTCAGAAAAAGGGATAAAATTGTAGCAATGGCTAGACTATATGTTCCTTTATCAATGGCTAAAACAATTTCTCAAACATGGGGACATATAGCAATGACTTACTAGTGTGCTTCCTACCTAGGGTTTCAAGATTCAGCAATATAATAGCAATATAATAGCAAATGTAAGAAATTAAGCCTACAACCATTCACTTAAGAAGTTTTTCATGAAAAATTCACTTACATATCATGAAGAATGCATAATCAAACCCTAGTTGTAAACCTTCCATGAGAGAAACACCATAAATGCCAAGAGAAATCCTCCAAGGAGAGTTGTGCCTCACTTCCAACACCAAAAATACCAAGAAAAAGGCTAAAACATAGTCTCTCACAAGAGAGTGAGTTGTGTTATGTTCAAAATGAGGAAAAATGTCCTCAATTTATACCAATCCATGACCTTTCAATTTAAAAATAGGTCATTAAAACAACCGACAAGGCTGACTACAAAATTTACACTGTTTTTTCTTTAACTGCTAGAAAAATGACATAATATGAGCAAAAGGTGGGACGTCAAGCCCTTCTGAGGGAGACGTTGGCCCTTTTTGGGAATATCCAGCATCCAGAAGCCAGACGTTGGCCCTTCTAGGGCTCCTCCAAGCTTCCACACGTGCCAAATAGCCTCATCACACTGCCACATGCTCAGGATAACGTCCTGCTCTTTTGGGTGATGTCATGTCCATCAAAGGGAAAACACTCCATCTAAAATGGGTGATCCCCCCTAGGTCGAGCTCTACCAAAGTATCCTGGGTGGAACATCCTTCTTTCTTCCTTTACAAAGGCTCATCACAACGTTGTCCTGTCTCTGCCATCCCAACAACCATCTGATGGGATCTTCAACCCCATGGAGGTCCGAGCTAATCATATCCCCATGTGTACCGGTCCACTGGTACCTATCCGTCGGGTATGGTACTGCACATCAAAAACTTCGCCCTCCATGGGATCATCATTCCTTGGGATCATAGCAATGTCAATCATATCTCATCATTAAATTTATCAAATACATGCATAAAACCCCTAGCATATCCTCTAATAGCTCAAAGACATTACACTGATCTACTATACAAAGTTGAAGAAATAGACAGAACAACCTATTGGGCTGGTATCCATAAGAAAAGGAAAGTTTCCACATAATATTATTCAAACCATGTTCATGAAGTGATATGGTCTAAGGATGTCTAGTCATAGTGAAGACCAGGGGTAGGTATTGTCCGTGGGTCCCTTTGTAGGAGGTGAGTTGTACCCGTCATTGATGCACTTTTTCCAAGCCCCTTTATTGCCTTTATTCTTTATTTATTGATTTTTCTTTCTTTTTACTTCAAGGTTTGACCAGAGGACACTGCCTTGGCATTGTGACCAGAGCTAACAGTGTTACCCAATAGTATTTTCACAGAAATGATAAGGCTGGCTCGTGATGAGACCCCCTTTCCCTTGGCCATGCAACCAAAGGTCATTGCCCTGGCATGTCGACCAGATAATGGCAATGTCATACTACTAGATACCTATGAACATAATGGGTCGGCTCATGATGAGACCTCCCATCCTCTTGGTTAGGTCTTTTTTTGTTATTTTTTCTTTGGGTCCCTTTTGTTTCTAATCGAGAGGCCCTTTATTGCCTTCTCGGGGATCCCTGGGCAAAGGATCTATAGGTTTTATTTCCTATGGATTTTATCTTTTACCAGCTGCTTTTACCCCCTGGCCCTTTAGCCCCTTCTTCCCACAGGATGAAGTGTAACCCCTCAAGTAGGTCATCCTAATGATGAGACTAAGGGAATGGGATGGATGTATGGGAGATAAGATGTAAAGTGATAGTATGGGGGGAGCGGACGATGGTTCTTCAAATCCCCCCTGGTGGCTAACCAAAACCCATGGGTACAAGCTTGCCAGGGCACCCCATTAATCCCCGCAACAATGGTCAAGTGGGTTAGTGTAAGATCCAAGCAGTTATCAGAAATGTAAGGAACCTGATGCATATATAAGAAAGTTATAATGATCAAACATGACACATACCATGATACCTGGACCAATTACCTCATGAAGCAAGAGTCTTCTCTAATGCAAGTCCAAGCTGATGGTGATGGAATGTTGCTACTGCTGATAGGAAAAATATGGTGAAGAAGAAGAAGGATGGGCCCTCTAGGTCCATGCTCAGGTCAATCCTGCTCTCGATACTCCATGTCTAGGACCTGTGGGCCTCGAGACATGATCTCCTAGTTATCCCTATAAAACGGGGGTAACACGAGGTATGTAGTGACCAATTCATCCTCAAAGTCTCTGGGCACAATGTCTTGATTTATTGCATTGCTCAGAGGTGGTAGATAGGCGAGTAAAATTCTCAGAATCAACTTGGCGTTCGCGAGATAGTCTTTGTGCTTGGTTCGCTTCTCATCTACGGGCCGTGATGGTTCGGCTCGAGCAATGGACAGAGGCCAGTAGTCCTCTCGTTGATGATGCTTGTAGATTGGTAGATAATCCTCTCTCTGACATTACCCTTTCAGTCATCAAGTCGAGGAGTACTTTTGTTACTAATTATTCAACTGTGGTGAGCTCGTCGAACATACGCACTCGGAATTAATAATATTGGGTTCACAATTAACTCAGATACTACACTAGAATAAAAAACAAGAGAGAAATTATCACTGTATGCAATTCACTTGGTCTGCAGGCTCAAATTCTTGGTTAGCAAAAGTGTTCTTCGTGCATGGCACAATGGGATAAATAGGTAACTCGACAACGGTTCTCTTGTAATGGGTATGAAGCCCCATTAACTCTTGTTCTATCCATTATGGAACAGCCCAACGGTATGGTGTTGAGATTTAAATGCGGCTATATTGCCTCACAGTGACAGTCGAACAGATATATCGATCCCAGCGGCTATATTGCCTCACCATGGTGAAGTGCCATGTGTCATTGTTCTAATACCTGACGAAGCTCCCATTCTCCAAATTTTATGTCTGTGAAGTTCCCTCTGGAACCTTCTATAACTTTTCAAACTTATCTCTCTTCTTACTTAGCTTTCTAGCCTTCCTCCCAGTGAGCTTCGTCTCGGAAGTCATTTTTCCATTCTAATTCTTATCTTCTTTGGACATAGTCACTTCACATTGTTGAGATTCTTTCCTAGGATTCAGGATTAACACCTCTTCTTTATCCAAGATAGGTACCTCAGTCTTCTGCGAGTCTTCTAATGTTCTTGCAGCTTCAACATCTAGGTCTCTAGTGTTAAGTAGCTTCGACCTATTCTCTTGTTCTTCAATCAAGTATGTGATCATTCTAGTCATGAAATCTTTGAAATCTTGTCTCTTCTGCTCCAAAACTTTTTCTTCTTCTTTTCATTTGTCTTGATCTCTTTCAATCCAAGGTTTCCCTAGTAACATGGTAAATGGGGTGCGGTCCTCAATAAATTGAATAATCTCAAAATTTTCTCCTGTCGAAGTTCCATTGGCATTCATAGATATCTTAGTGATCTTTCCACATAGGTTTACCATTTTTCCTCTAAATAACCTTATTCCTCTTAATGAAGGAATCATAGTAGGCCTTCCTATAGCTTCCCAAGTTCCCTTTTTCATGATATTCACCTGTGTTTCCTCATCTATAACACAGTCAATCTTGAAGTATCATATTCTTACTTCAAGGCATTCCTTGTCTTTAAATATGTATGATAATCTAAAATGTCGGTGGTCATTCAAGGTTTCTTTCATCTGTAGCAATACCCTCTCCGATTCTTTTTGGGGTTATTCTATAGCCTTTGTTTCTGGGTCTGCCTTAGGGTTTTCTTGTCTTATGTTCATACTTTCAATCTTAGCAATCATTATAGGGAAATCCAACACTTCATGGTTCATAGCTTTGCAAAAACGACAACCAAGTCTTCTCCCAGGGAATGCCTTAGCAAGATGTCCCGGTTTTATGCAGCTGTAACAGAGGGTTAATCCTCTCTTTCTTTTAAATTTTCCCCATCTTATCCTGTAGTGCACGCTAGGATCATATGAGCTAAATTGCAATAAATTCTTTCTAGGATCATGCATCGATTTGTTAGTCCAAACATTCTTTCTATTCATAGGTATAACATATCTTTCACAATTCTTATCAGATCTAGTCATATCAAATCTTCTTTCATCTATTAATACCCTAGTTTTCAAACTAGGACAAACTCTATTAAACATACCTAGATCCATACTCTAGAAACAAAAATTTCCACTTATCTTACTTCTAGAGAGCACAAAGCTTCCAGATCTAAAACTTTTAACTATTCTTACCCTTATCAGAGCATAGAGCTTGCAGATCTTACCTCTTTTTAATCAAGAATTCCCACTTTTACCTTTCTTAGGGCACAAAGCTTCTGTATCTTACCTCTTTTCTTCCAATCAGACTTATTTTCCTCAGCACAGAGCTTCTTAGGTCAAGTAGAATGTTGTGCACTAGGGAAATAGATCTACGCACAGAGATTTCACAGTTTCAGGATGGATCTTTGCACAAAGCTTCTTCTTTCTCAGTTCCTAGAAATCACAGTTTCAGGTCCTGACAATGGAACCATTTGTTGGCACAGGTTCAAACACAGGTTTCAACGCTACAACAACGCACCAACAAATCCCTAACTATTGGCCCTTTCGGCAACACCTGCGAAGGAGATGAAGTCTCACCCGGGGCAGAGGCAGGGGTGGTTGCAATACTCAGGTGTCTGCAACCTTATATGGGACACAAATCGGTGATTATAATACTTAATAAATCACTTAGCACCGTCAGTTCCTCAACATACAATCAATAATAACTTCGTTGATAAAACAGGGCTTCGCAACATTCATACTGATATATTGTATTTAAGCACTTAGAATCAATAGAGAGTTCATATCTAGTAGATCAAGCACTCAACACATTCATGTAGATCAGATCTAACATTCTTATACATCATTAGCACTAAGCATAAGCGTATCTATCTAATCATCTCTAATCACTTAGCCAAATAAGATATAAACACGTATAAACGAGCACAAAGAAATACAACACAGTGTTTATGTGGTTCACCCCCACCCTGGGGCTACGTCCACCAACTCTTCTTCTTTATTATCTTCAGTCAATCGGTTACAATCACAAATCCATCAAAACCCTACTCTGCATAGGACAAAATATCTGCGTAGCTTGCTAGATCCTTCTTCCTTGCGTTACAGCACAAATCCTTCCACCATCCATTACAACCACTTTCACTTAGCTCTACAAGTCTCTCATAGTCATGCACAAAGTACTTACAAAACCTTACTTGCACTTAGCATACATCACATAGATTCCTATATCTTCCTATACATGCCTATACATCTATTTATACATTAAAAAATAGGCTTAAGCATGGGTAAACCCATGGGCCGACATCCCAATCCCGTTACATAATCCCAAAAACCAAAACAAGACCCAAAAGTGGGATGAGATCCCTTCATCTCCACTTCGTCTTGCGCTCCTCCTTCGACGGGTTGTCGAAGTCCCAAAATAGGTCACTATGGCCAAGAATCTCCCAAACCTTGGTCAAGGGACAATAGTGTAGGAAAATCATTTCCTTAAGAAATGGTCCAGACAGTCATTCCCTAGGGAAGACTCATTCTCTCCAGGATGCACTTTTTTTAGTGCTAGAGGAATGGCCCAGTTAGGTGAATGGTCTAGGTTCAACAATCAGGGACAGGAATTCTCTAGGAAAAACTCATTCTTTCCAGGTTGCACTTTGTTTAGTGTCGAAGGAATGACCAAGTTAGGTGAATGGTCCAGGCTCATAAATCAGGACAAGTATTCTTATATTCTTCAAAAGAATAGTCCAGACAGCTCATGGTTGATGTTTTATTTTTGAGGGCAGATGCTCTTCCATATCTCACATATGTGAGTGGAATAATGGCTCAGATGACTTAGGTTATATCATGATATTGTTTTTTGTGCAGGTTTATATCAGATGATAAGATCGCTATGGAGACGGTATGTCTCTATACATTGGATGTATGCTATTGTGGTGGATGTGTTCCACTATTTGTGACTATGTGTCACTGATTGAATAGTCGTGTACTACTTGGTGTGGTTGTGTACCACTGGATAGTAGTTGTGTACTACTATGGATAGACACATTTATGTTCTATCAGATGACATTGTACTAATTGTCATGGAGATTATCCAGATGGATAATGATGATGGTGCTCATGATTTGATCATGAGATAGCATGTGTGGCTATAATGATGCTACCAGTTGAATGGTTTGTTTGTGCTCAAAACCATTACCTTTTATACCTCCCTAGCTAGGAGGGAGTGTCTATATTAAGGTAGCTACAGGAGGTATTGACCTCCACTTGTGACCTTTGATGAGATTAGATATTCCAGGAAGCAAGAGAAACCCTAAAAGACTTGAACATAACCCTACAATAGAAGTTGGCTAAAGAAAATATTTTATATTGAGTCTTTAGCACCCAGAAAGAGAAGTCGGCCTAGACAGACTAGAAAAATTAGTATAAATATAGGACGCCAGTTCTCATTTCAGGCAGATATCTCAGAATTGCAGAAATCCACTTGTGCACACTACAGAAGTATAGTAGTGCGCAAGTATGGGGAGCAGTTGCAGCTGTAGTCCTACAATCTTTATTTTCGGTTTTTCTGGGTTGGACTTTATGATCAGTATTGGTTATCTTTGCTTGGTCCATTATCCTTGGTTGGATATTTATTTTTTACCAAAATTCTTCTCTCTGTCAAGGTCAAGGTGCTCAGGGGTGGCATTAGTGCCTATGGTTAGGTGACAATATTGTTATATTGTCTATGGTTAAACGAGCACACCCACTTTTCTAATAATAAGAACCTCTTGGAATAAGAATCCATGGTCAATTGTCCCAACTTGTGTTCATGGAACTCTTTAATTCTTCCATCATAATACTTCTCTGATCGGTATGCCTTCCTAAGATATTTTTCAAAAAAAATTTAGGTCAGCTTGATTTCCTTAAATCCCTTGACTTATTTGAGGTACTCCCACCATATTGAAGCTCCTCCATTTAGGTTGAAAGTGATTATATTTTCCTTTATATTTTATGAGTAGTTATGCAATCAAAAATACTTCCTTAGTCCCAACATCCAAGCCTCAACTTCTTCTCCCTTATTGATTTCTCCATTGAAGGCAGGGAGCTTTGCATTTTTTAACTCTTATTTCAGATAACTCTATGAGTGTCTCTTTTTCTTCTTCTTAGGGATACTTGAACTAGTGTCACTTCTAGACAATTCCTCTATAGTCGTCTTCCCCATAGATGACTCAGTGGAAGTATCTCCAATAACTCTACTCTTCTTAGCATCTCAATTTTTTTTCCTGGAAGAACTCCTTCCCACTTTAATCTAAGTTGGCCCATGTTTCCAAACAACTTAAGGGATATTTAATTTCTCTTACTATTTTATTCCTTCATTACTAATGGTTGGAGCTTGTTACAAGTGATTCTGAATTTTTGATAAATTCTGCAATATCATTGCATTCAACTCAATCTGATCTCTCATGAGCCTTTCATTATCAGCTTTCAGAATCCTTGTTGTGTCTACAAAATCTAGAGGGGTTTCTCTGAACCTCCTAACATCATATTATTCATCTTGGAAATGGGAGTTATCCTCCATGTTATGTTGCACCATTCACCTATGTTCCCTTTTCAGTACATCTTACATGTTGAATGGTGAAATATTATTGGCCATTATGTTCTAAATTCATTCACATAAAAAGGGGTTGTGCATTGGGTGGCTACAATAACCATAAATTAAGATGATTTCTTAGGCCCCTTTTAGTTGGCATACCAAATGCACAACACT
Source organism: Picea mariana (assembly GCA_032191745.1). Taxonomy (NCBI): domain Eukaryota; kingdom Viridiplantae; phylum Streptophyta; class Pinopsida; order Pinales; family Pinaceae; genus Picea; species Picea mariana. The sequence continues at coordinate 38,979 of JASDQU010370795.1, forward strand.
TTATGGCCACTAATGAGGGGTAGCACCCCAAAACAGGTTTGAGTTATGTGATGTACTATTTAAAAAGGGTTCCTACTCTAGGTGGTTGTCCTACATAACTTAAGATGATTTCTTAGGCCCTTTTCAGTTGGCATATAGAACATACAACACTATCTCGCCATTAATGAGGGGTAGCACCCGAAATAGGCATGAGTTCTACGATGTATTATTTCCAAGCTAAAGACTATTGTATCTGTCGGGAGTAGAGTTGTAGAAGAAGGTTGATCGTGAATGAAAAGTGGGAAGTATGACCTATATACCTGATGGGGAAATATTATTATCCATTATGTTCTAAATTCATTCACACAAATTTCTTTGCCTTATTAAACATAAACCCATCTAGTTAATTTAGAACCAGGATTCCTCTCCTCCTTATCAATCCTACTCAAAACCATTTTTTAGTACTCATCAACACAGTTGTATCATTCAAAAATAGAGAATACACTTCTATTATATAAAATTTTATTAATCATTCATACATCCTTCAGCAACCCATTCAAGCCTAGAATTTGAATTATGCTCTGATACCACTATGTAACACACTCAATCCATAAACCCTCTTAGTTTGGTGAAATGTTAAATTTTCCACTTCCATTAAACTTAAGATCATGGTTTTACACCCTTACTAGAGCTTTGTCCTTCATGGAACATAGGGAACTACTTATTCATCCTCTGCGCCATGTGCATCTATGAAAAAACTATAGAATCATCACCCTTCTTCGCTCAAAAATTCCTTAGTAGAATGCAACTTCAAATCAGATGGCTATAACTCACCAAGTCCAACCATATCAATGGTTAATAGTGAGTCAAATTTGTCCCCATCGGGTATGCACGTCATGCTTCCCACTTTTCATTCCCAGTCGACCTTCTCCTACAGGTCTACTCTCGACAAATACAATGGTCTTCGAGCTTGGAAATAATACATCGTAGAAATTATTTTGGGTGCTACCCCTCATCAATGGCTAGATAGTGTTGTATGTTCTATATGCCAGCTGAAAAGGGCCTAATAAATCATCTTAAGTTACATTTTTTGTAGCCACCAAGAGTAGGACCCATTTTTAAATAATACATCACAAAACTCAAACCTATTTTGGGGTGCTACCCCTCATTAGTGGCCAGATAGTGTTGTACATTTTTTATGACAACTGCAAAGGGTCTAAGAAATCACCTTAAGTTATAGTTGTTGTAGCCACCCAGTGCAAGACCCCTTTTTAAATAATACATCACAAAACTCATGCGTGTTTCAAGGCATTATCCCTCATCAATGGCCAAATAATGTTGTATTTTATGTATGCCAACATCAAAGGGCCTAATAAATCATCTTAAGTTATGGTTGTTGTATCCACCTAGTTCATGACACCTTTTTAAATATTACATCATAGAACTCATACTTGTTCAGGGGTGCTACCCCTCATTAGTGGCTAGATGGTGTTGTATGTTATGTATGCCAACTAAAAAGGGCCCAAGAAATTATCTTAAGTTACGGTTATTGTAGCCACCCAATGCAGGACCACTTTTTAAATAATACATTGCAAAAATCATGTATATTTCAGGGCACTATCCCTCATCAGTGGCAAGACAATGTTGTATGTTATGTATTCCAACTACAAAGGGCCTAAGAAATCATCTTAAGTTATTGTTGGTGTAGCCACCCAGTGCAAGACCCCTTTTTAAATAATGCATCACAGAACTCGCACTTGTTTAAGGTCCTCATTAGACGACCATACATTGTTGCACATTTTGTATGCTAATTACAAAGAGCCTAAGAAATCATGTAGCCACCCAATGCAAGACCCATTTTTAAATAATACATCATAGAACTCATGCATGTTTTGGGGTGCTACCCCTCATCAGTGGAAAAAGAGTGTTGTATGTTTTGTATGTCGCCTACAAAAGGCCTAAGAAATCATCTTAAGTTACAGTTTCTATAGCCACCTAGTGTAGGATCCCTTTTTAACTAATACATCACATAATTGACACCTGTTTATGGGCACTACCCCTCATCATTGGCCAGATAGTTTTGTGTGTTTTGTATGCCAGCTGTAAAGAGACTAATAAATCATCCTAAGTTACAGTTGTTGTAGCCACCCAGTGCAGAACCCCTTTTCAAATAATATATCGCATAACTCACGCATGTTTCAGGGTGCTACCCCTCATCAGTGGCCATACATTGTTGTACGTTATGTATGCCAACTATAAATGGCCTAAGAAATCATATTAAGTTATAGTTATTGTAGCCACCCAGTGAAGGACCCCTTTTTAAATAATACATCGCATACATTGTAGAACTCATGCCTGTTTTGGGGTGCTACCCTTCATCAATGGCCAAAAATTGTTGTGCATTTTGTATGCCAACTACAAGGGGCCTAAGAAATCATCTTAATTTATGGTTGTTGTAGCCACCCAGTGCACGACCCCTTTTTAAATAATGCATTGCATAACACACACTTCTTTTGAGGCGCTACCCCTCATTAGTGGCCATAAAGTCTTGTACATTTTGTATGCCAATTTATATGGGCCTAAGAAATCATCTTAAGTTATGTTTGTTGTATCAACCTAGTGCAGAACCCCTTTTTAAATAATACATTGAAGAACTCACGCTTGTTTCGGAGCTTTGAAATTAAGATTAAGAATAAAAAAAATTATTTAATAGTTTATTTAGTTACAGTTTAAAATAGAGATAATAAGAGTTGATTTTTTATAAAGAAATAAAAACTATTATTTTATTATAACAAGTTGAAAACAAAAAAATATATTGGAAAGATAAGAACAAATTCTCTTAAACTTAAAAAAAGAACAAAAACACCTTGATATCAAAAAATATGTAAATGTATGAAAGAAATAGAGTAGAGGTTGGAAAGATTTTTTATCATTGAAATTGGGATGTATAAATCCATTAAATCTAATTTTCAAAACAATTATAATAAACCTGGATGTCATTATTTATTAAGGTATAAATATTAAACAAAACAAGATGATAAATCAAAAGAATTAGTTTAATTTTATAGGTTTTCAAGAAGTATAATTAATAAATCAGATATTATAATAAGTACTCAATTCCATGAATGTTTAGTTTCAAAAGTTTAATAATTGATAATACTAATAGAGATTTAAAACAATCTTGATGAATTAAGTGAAATGAAATTCTTGAAATTATTAAGTAAAAGTATATGACATTTAGAAACCTCTACAAATTGGTGGTCATATGTATTATGACCAAAAAGTATGGTTCTATGTTTTCATGACACATCCCTAATACTGCAAATACATTCCATATATCTCAAGTTTGAATATAACTCACAATTTCTTACCTCTAAGTCATTGATAATTTTGAAAATCATAGTTGATGGTCAATATGAATGTCTTCTTTTATAACACTTGTTTGGTATTGAATGATATTATTGTGGATGTAATTAATATTCACGAGTTGTGTAATCAATTAGATCATATATAAGTTGATCCTTAATTTTGTATCATAATCAATTGTATTTTTATGTGATAGAAGAAACAAATGTAGATTGTACTAGTTTGTCAATTCTAGTTTCTATAAATTCTCCATTTCAAGTATTTGAGTGTGTAGTTACTTCTAAGCATGGATTTGATCTTGGTATTCTTTACTTTCTTACAATTTATGTTTGTGTGTTCATATTTGTATCGTATCAATCAAGTGAGAGGGAGATACTATCTAAAAATACATAAAATGTAGTCATCTTTGCATGAAATTAGGGATGGTAGTGAGCCAATCAATGAAATATTCATAACAACAATTATTGACACGCTCTTCACATCCCTAAGAATTTGAAACATAAGATCCAAGAAATTAATAATTAAAGGAAAGTAATGAGTGTAGTTTCCATGAAGTAATTTTGTTTTTATTCCTTATAGACATTACTTTTATTTCTCTTCATCTTGACAAAATTTTCATTAAAATCATTAACATATGTAACACACTTGACCCCTTAAACCATCCTAGGATAGTGGAATGTCAAATTTATCACTTCCATTAAACTTCAAATCATGGTTTTACACCATTACTCGAGATTTATCCTTTGTGGCACACACAAGAACTACTTCTTTGTCCTCTACACTTCGTGTATCTATGACAAATATACAGACTCATCACCCTTCTTTGCTCAACAATTCCTTAGTTGAATGAAACTTCATGAGCTAGGGGCAATCTCCCTGATAAGACGGCTCTGACTCACCCAATTTGACCATGTCGACGATTCACAATGAGTTAGGTTCGTCCCCATCATGTATGCAGGTCATACTTCCCACTTTTCATTCTTTATTGACCTTTTTCAATAGATCCAACAGTCTTCAAGCTTGGAATTAAATAGTCCTGATCTACTTGACACCTCAAACTACATGATGGTTAATGCCTGATTCATTTTTCACTCAACACTTTGACCAGTAGGGTCCACAGTAGATCCATGGTTTTGATTGTATCGAGTTGCCTTACCCTTAGATCAATGGTCCCCGGTTTCTTGGACATCCACCATCGAAAAGTTTCCACTCTTCATGATCATGAGACTTCCCAAAAAGTTCTTCCCAATGAGAAGTTTTTTGATGGATCCAACGGTCATAGATCAATTGGATCTCACAATTGTTGATGTATTATCACTGGAAAAGTACTTCCACATAAGCTCAATGTCTAACATGTGGAATTCATCCTTGTAACCTCTCAGAAAACCTTAGTAAGTTCACTTTATGAGTCATTTATTAAAGTTAATAATATTTTGATTAATTCAGTTAAATGCCTAAGTTTGGTGGCATTAGTAACTTAAGTGAGAGTTGATTAATTCCTAACCATTATATCTAAAGTGAACATGATATTATATCTCAGTGGTTGATCACTTTGAAAGAGATCTAGGGTTCTGGCCTTAGGGTTAACTCAATGTAATAAAATGAAGCTTAGGAGAGAGGATGAGACACACATTGAGTAGAGTGTGAGGAGATCTCATTGAGTGGGTGAAGATATTTCATCCAAGTGTGAGTTGGAAAGGCTATGGAGAGGTGAAAAGGGGTAGTAGGGGATATGGAATCCAAGTAGGTTAGATATCGTTGCACTATAATCCTCTGAAGGGTCATTATCCTAGGAAGGGAGCCCTGATTTTATAGCAATAAAATCATCACAGATATGGTTTTCCTACAAGGGTTTTTCTAGGGGTTGTTTACCCTAAATATGTTTTGCAATATGTTATTGATTTATATTTTAATGCTTTTGCTAATGTTTCGACAATAACTTAGTTGTGCTAACAATTTATATAGAGATTTTATTCAAATTATTAGTCGTGTGTTAGGTTTGCAGGAATATAAACATGGTATTAGATCCGAGACTCTAAGGAAACCAGGTTTCATAGGAGAGATCTTTGCAATGAGAAAATTATTTTTGTTTCATATATGCAAGAAAGTTTTATCTTCAAGTTTGCATTCTATGGGAATTTTTTTAAGTTTTCAGTTGCGAGGTAAATTCAAATAAATAAATAAAAAGGAAAATGATCACCGTAGAACAACCATCGTACAGAGTTGTTCATCTGTGTAAAAGAGTAAGGAAGTGTTGGGATTGATGGTTGAGACAAATGTAGCAGCATATCAGGTAGGTGGTTCCATTCCTAATTGGGTCGAGTAAGATCTCATTGGCTAGAGATTAGGCTAATAGAGAGATCCATCTGGATTGTTGTTGAGATTGATCATTGTGAGGGTCATAGGCTGAGTAGATAGGTCACTTAGCTATAGTGAATCTTGGTCTAATCGTGGAGGAGGCCACAAGTGTATCAATCCACTCGCAGAGGTAGGTCGTTAGTTAAGGTAAAGTAATCGTCAACAAAGAATACAATCGCTAACAACCAAAGGAGAGAGGGAATTTGCAGAATTGAGTTGTAGCAGTGGTAGTGGTAGTTGGAGTCACCAAAGAGGAACTGATGATCTGTATCTTTCAAGTCACGAGAGATGTTGTAATATGTGGATTCGTCATAGTAATGAGTATAGTAGTTGCCAGCAAAAGTAACTTGGTGGTGGTCATGAGCTAGTACGAGTGAAAAGAAGTAGAGATCAGTTGATGTGTGTGTTGGAAGGCATTCCTACAAAGTGGCTAGGGTCTATTCCTTTGTTTGATGTAATATCACAGTCATCGTGTGAGTGATAGCAACCACTGGAAGAATGTGGAAAGGAAGGGCCATGTGGAAGGTTTCAAACAACCAATGAGGAAAGGGGTCATGCCATAACTTATAAGCCACCAAAAGACAACCATCAAGTTGTCAATGTGGACAGAAAACCACAAAGGGCTATAAATTTTCTTAGAACATCCCAGCAGGGACACGAAAGAATTCAAGCATCAAGAAAGTGCCTTGGGAAACGAGAAGGTATCTCTGGTAGCAGGAAGGTTCCCTGGGCAACAGGCTATGATAGTCAGGTAGCTCCCAAAGAGTACTTGGGTAGCCCAAAAAAATACCAAGTAAGAAGTAGAGGAGTGTGAGAAGCCCCAGGAAGCCTCGGGCAGGGGTCCAAGCATCGAGAAGAAAATCCAGGTAGTGGGCAATAGGACCAGGTAATAGGTCTAGGAAGCTAGAATTTGAGTTTTCAACAAGTTGCGGAGATGATCACATATGATTTTTTATTCAGGGACAGGTTAGATGGGGTGTCCAACTACAGTCCTTCAAAGGAGAGGATTATGTTGGTGTTGATGGAGAATGAGGTATGGGAATTTGATAATACTTAGATAAATCCTCCAACAAATGAGACATAATTGGTCATCCGTAATTAAAAGGATGTGAAATCCATTTGCATAATTATTCTAGATGGAGTGAATGATCATTCAATGATCCCTCATTTATCAAGAAAGACAATAGTCAGAGACATGTGGGAGTCTCTGAAAAGTTTATTTCAGAGTAAGAATGAGAATTGAAAAATGGTGTTGAGAGAGAAGCTTGAGGACACAAAGATGAAAGAATCAAACACAGTGACAGGTTATCTCACCTGGATCTGACAGCTTCAATATGAACTGGCTACAGTTGGGGAAACAATGGTTGATTCAAATATGGTGAGGATGGAACTCAAAGGATTTAGGAAGGAGTGGACTTTGTTCATCAAAGGAATCATGGAATGAGAGACCCTTCCTGATTGGTCAAGTTTGGGGGATGACTTCGTTCAGGAAGAGATTTGAGATGAAGAACTAAATGGATTTCAGCACAAGAATGATGATGAGAAATTTTCTCTTGCCAGCTAGGTAAAGAAGGTAAAGTTCAAGAACTTTTCCATTGGAGATTCTACCTCTTGAGACAACAAGAAGGACATGAGAAAGGTCAAGTGATATGCATGTCACAAGTTTGGGAACCATGCAGGTCAATTTCCGAACAAGAATAAGGGGGGAAACGAGATGCAACCAAATGTAGTTGTATTGGAAAAGGCTCAAATGGATGATTTTTCCAAGAAGTTTGAGAAGTCATAGATCTTACTTTTTTCCCAAACAACCTTGGGAACTACATCACCCGATACATGGTTGATAGATAGTGGAGCCATGTGTCATTTGAAAAGATCATGAGAGTTTTTTGAGAGCTTCATAGAGTCAAATTTAGAATTGTATGTGGAACTTAGTATGGGGACCAAGCATGCAGTGAAGGGATTTGGAACAATGCCATTTTGGATGGAGTAAGGAGGCATATTGAGAGTGACCAATGTTCTATGGGTTCAAGAAATCAGGATGAGCTCTCAGTATCAGTGATTGACAAGAATGGATTGGATGTTTTGTTCCGGGATGGACAAACGTTGATGAAGATGAGAGTATCTAGCTTAGACACAGTAGCTATTTTTGGAGCTAGAGGGACAAAATTGTATAGGCTAAAGGGTTAGCCTATGTGAGCTATGGAAAGAAATAACAGAGTGGTAGAGAATAAGGATTTGATAGATATGAAGGTTAGCAGCTTGTTGAAAGTTCTGAATTCGCCCAAAAATAGCAAGGGGTACTCCCCCGTACACATTCCCAACTATACTATGCATCGTTTGGATTAGGAGTCCCATTCGAAATTTGTCTCGACTGCCATTAATATTGTTTTTAGGGTTTTTGTTGATTACAGACCAGTTTACCGATGATGGTGGATGATGAGTGGATATGCAATGCAAATATGTATATGAATACTATGTATTAAATGCAAACTAATTTATTATTAATCTACTTTAACCTATCCTATCTAGGAGAAAACTAAAGTAATTGATGAGTTGAAAACGAAACTGAATCCTGCGTAAACTCCTACGCAGATAGCTAGAATAGAAGAGAAGAATAAAAAACAAGCATGTACACATACAATAAACCAGATTAGTCTAGGTTGTGTCAATGCACACATTAACAACTCAGACATATCAAGGCACAAAATATTCGAAGAAACACTTAAAACGGTATAATATCACAGATTGCATAAGAATTAATCCATAAACAAACTATTATTCTTATATTCCATATGAATAACATCCATCCTCACTTAAAATAATTCACTACTTAGATTGCTACACACATAAAGAATTCCTTCTCCAAAATTTGTCCCCAAGGGCTTCTCCTTATTATCAGTTTCAACAATAATACATGAAAACTCTAAAACAACTCTTCAATTTTAGTTTACACTGTGTTCCCAAAATAGTTCAGAAATAGACAATGTTTGAAGAGTCAAAATCCCATTTACAAATGGGCCTCCACTATACTTTATAAAATTTTATTAGTAACTCCTAGGTGACTCTTCACTTTCTTCTTGAAGAAGCCGTTACAAAAATGGTTTAGCTTCCTATTCCAAATGGCAAGTGTATAATAAGGACAAAATTGTGGTTGGGTGAGAGAAAGAAAAAATAAAAAACAAGTGTTGTCATCATTAAGCCACTATTTTGTATTTACGCATGGGCTTTTGTCCCTAATGTATGTCGTTGAGATCTCTAGTTAGTCAAACACGGATTTGATTCTCCTATAAACTAGTTACTCCAAAGTTGAATTGTTCATAGTCACACTCTCTTCCATGGTGCTCATGTATTTAGCTAGTGTGGTCATGAAATCTTGTATCGCGGTATGGAGTTTTATTGATTCCATCAAGTGTTGATCTATGAGGTCACTAGTGATGGTAGTGGTTGCTTCAACTAGTTCTCTCCTTTGATTCATGTTGTCATGCACCTTTTCTTTTTTTTTTTGTTTGTTAATTTGTGCGGAACCTGTTGGCTACGCGATTAACCTGTGGCTTGAGAAACCGCGACTCAGGGGCATCTAAGCCGTCAAAATCACCCGGGGATCGCACCCGGCCTGAGCCACACCAACCCTTAACATGGTTGGATTTTTTGTCCCC
>JASDQU010370795.1:48645-62727 GCA_032191745.1 Picea mariana
AGTGTTCTTCGTGCATGGCGCGATGGGATAAATAGGCAATTCGGAAACAGTTCACTTGTAACGGGTATGAAGCCTCATTAACTCTTGTTCTATCCATTATGGAATGGTCCAACAGTCTGGTGTTGAGCTATAAATGCTTTTCAACCCGTTCAAAGAGGTATTCGAACGGATATATCGGTCCCAATGGCTATATTGCCTAGCCATGGCGAAGTGCCATGTGTCATTGTTCTGATATCCTGACGAACCTCCCATTCTGCAATTTGTTTGTCTACAAAGTTCCCTCTGGAATCTTCTGTAACTTTTCAAACTTATCTCTCTTCTTACTTAGCTTTCTAGCCTTCCTCCCAGTGAGCTTCGTCTCGATATTCCTTTTTCCATTCTAATTCTTATCTTCTTTGGACATAGTCACTTCGCAGGGTTGATATTCTTTCCTAGGATTCGAGATTAACACCTCTTCTTTATCCAAGATAGGTACCTCAGTCTTCTACAAGTCTTGTAATGTTCTTTCAGCTTCGACATCTGGGTATCTAGTGTTAAGTAGCTTCGACCTATTCTCTTGTTCTTCAATCAAGTAGGCAATCATTCTAGTCATGAAATCTTTTAACTCTTGTCTCTTCTACTCCAAAACTTCTTCTTCTTCTTTTCGTCTATCTTGATCTCTTTCAATCCAAGGTTTCCCTAGTAACATGGTAAATGGGGTGCGGTCCTCAATAAATTGAATAATCTCAAAATCTTCTTTTGTCGAAGTTCCATTGGCATTCATAGATATCTTAGTGAGATTTCCACATAGTTTTACCATTTTTCCTCTAAATAACCCTATTCCTCCTAATGAAGGAATCATAGCAGGCCTTCCTATAGCTTCCCAAGTTCTCTTTGTCATGATATTCACCTGTGTTTCCTCATCTAGAACACAGTCAATGTCTAAGTAACCCATTCTTGCTTCAAGTCATTCCTTGTCTTTAAATATCTCTGATAATCTAAAATGCCAGTGGTCATTCAAGGTTTCTTTCATCTGTAGCAATACCCTCTCTGATTTTTTCTAGGGTTCTGCTATAGCCTTAATTTTTGGGTCTAGCTTAGGGTTTTCTTGTCTTATGTTCATACTTTCAAGCTTAGCAATCATTCTAGGGAAATCCAACACTTAATGGTTCATAGCTTTACAAAAAAGACAACCAGGTCTTCTCCCATGGAATGCCTTAGCAAGATGTCCCAGTTTTATGCAGTTGTAATAGAGGGTCAATCCTCTCTTTCTTTTAAATGATCCCAGCTTATCTTGTACTGCACGCTAGGATCATAGGAGCTAACCTACAATAAATTCTTTCTAGGATCCTGCATCCATTTGTTAGTCCAAACATTCTTTCTGTGCATAGGTATAACATATCTTTCACTATTCTTATCAGATCTAGTCATATCAAATATCCTTTCATCTATTAATACCCTAGTTTTCAAACTAGGACAGAATCTATTAAACATACCTAGATCCATACTCTAGAAACAAAAATTTCCACTTATCTTACTTCTAGAGAGCACAAAGCTTCCAGATCTAAAACTTTTAACTATTATTACCTTTACCAGAGCACAGAGCTTGCAGATCTTACCTATTTTTAATCAAGAATTCCCACTTTTACCTTTCTTAGGGCACAAATCTTCCGGATCTTACCTCTTTTCTTCCAATCAGACTTTTTTTCCTTAGCACAGAGCTTCTTAGGTCAAGTAGAATGTTGTGCACTAGGGAAACAGATCTACGCACATATATTTCACAGTTTCAGGATGGATCTTTGCACAAAGCTTCTTCTTTCTCAGTTCCCAGCAATCACAGTTTCAGGTCCCGAAAACGGAACCATTTGTTGGCACAGGGTCAGACCCAGGTTTCGACACTACAACAACACACCAACAAATCCCTAACTACCGACCCTTTCGGAAACACCTGCGAAGCAGATGAAGTCTCACCCAAGGTAGAGGCAGGGGTGGTTGCAAGACTCAAGTGTCTGAAACCTTAGATGGTACACAGATATGTGATTATAATACTTAATAAATCACTTAGCACCATCAATTCCTCAATATACAATCAATAATCACTTTGTTGATAAAACAGGGCTTCGCAACATTCATACTGATATAATGTATTTAAGCACTTAGCATCAATAGACAGGTCATATCTAGCATATCAAGCACTCAAAAAATTCATGTAGATCAGATCTAACATTCTTATACATCATTATTACTAAGCATAAGTGTATCTATCTAATCATCTCTAATCACTTAGCAAAATAAGATATAAGCACATCCAGACAAGCACAAAGCAAGACAACACAGTGTTTACATGGTTCACCCCCACCCTGGGGCTACGTCCACCAACTCTTCTTCTTTATTATCTTTAGTCAATCGGTTACAATCACATATCCATCAAAGCCCTACTTCGCATAGGACAGAAGATCTGCGCAGCTCGCTAGATCCTTCTTCATTACGTTACAACACAAAGACTTCCACCATCTATTACAACCACTTGCACTTAGCTCTGCAAGTCTCTCACAGTCATGCACAAAGTAATTAAAAAACCCTACTTTCACTTAGCATACATCACATAGATGCTTTATCTTCCTATAGATGCATATACATCTATTTATACATTAAAAAATAGGCCTAAGCATGGGTAAACCCATGGGCCGACATCCCAATCTCATTACATAATCTTAAAAACCCAAAAAGGACCCAAAAGTGGGTCAATATCCCTTGATCTCCACTTCGTCTTGCGCTCCTCCTTCAACGGGTTTTCGAAGTCCCAAAATAGGTCACTATGGCCAAGAATCTCCCAAACCTTTGTCAAGGGCCAACAGTGTAGGAAAATTATTTCCTTAAGAAATGGTCCGGACAGTCATTCCCTAGGGAAGACTCATTCTCTCCAGGATGCACTTTGTTTAGTGCCAGAGGAATGACCCAATTAGGTGAATGGTCCAGGTTCAACAATCAGGGATAGGAATTCCCTAGGTAAAACTCATTCTCTCCAGGTTGCACTTTGTTTAGTGTCGGAGGAATGGCCAAGTTAGGTGAATGGTCCAGGCTCAGAAATTAGGACAATTATTCTTATATACTTCAGAAGAATAGTCCAAATAGCTCATGGCTGATGTTTTATTTTTTGAGGGAAGATGCTCTTCCATATCTCACATATGTGAGTGGAATAATGGCCCAAATGACTCAGGTTATATCATGATATTGTTTTTTGTGCAGGTTGATATCAGATGATATGATCGCTATGGAGACGATATGTCTCTATACATTGGATGTATGCTATTGTGGTGGATGTGTTCCACTATTTGTGACTATGTGTCACTGATTGAGTCGTGTACTACTTGGTGTGGTTGTGTACCACTGGATAGTAGTTGTGTACTACTATGGATAGACACATTTATGTTCTATGAGATGACATTGTACTAATTGTCATGGATATTATCCAGTTGGATAATGATGATGGTGCTCATGATTTGATCATGAGATAGCATGTGTGGCTATAATGATGCTACTAGTTGAATGGTTTGTTTGTGCTCAAGACCATTACCTTTTATACCTCCCTAGATAGGAGGGAGTGTTTATATTAAGGTAGCTACAGGAGGTATTGACCTCCACTTGTGACCTTTGATGAGATTAGATATTCCATAAAGCAAGAGAAACCATACAAGACTTGGACATAACCCTACAACAGAAGATGGCTAAAGAAAATATTTTATATTGAGTCTTTAGCACCCAGAAAGAGAAGTTGGCCCAGACATACTAGAAAAAGTAGTATAAATATAGGACACAGATTCTCATTTCAGACAGATATCTTATAATTGCAGAAACCCACTTCTGCGCACTACAGAAGTCTAGTAGTGTGCAAGTCTGGGGAGCAGCTGCAGCTGTAGTCCTGCAATCTTTATTTTTGGTTTTTCTGGGTTGGACTTTCTAATCAGTATTGGTTATCTTTTCTTGGTCCATTATCCTTGGTTGGCTATTGATTTTCTACCGAAATTCTTCTCTCTGTCAAGGTCAAGGTGCTCAGGGGTGGCATTAGTGCCTACGGTTGGGTGACAACATTGTTATATTGTCTATGGTTAAATGAGCACACCCACTTTTCTAACAATAAGAACCTCTTTCCATAAGAATCCATGGTCAATTGTCCCAACTTGTGTTCATGGAACTCTTTAATTCTTCCATCATTAAACTTCTCTGATAGGTATGCCTTCCTAAAATATTTTTCAAACTTTTTTCAGGTCAGCTTGATTTCCTTAAATCCCTTGACTTATTTGAGGTACTCCCACCATATTGAAGCTCCTCCATTTAGGTTGAAAATGGTTATCTTTGCCTTTATATTTTATTAGTAGTTATGCAGTCAAAAATACTTCCTTAGTCCCAACATCCAAGCCTCAAATTCTTCTCCCTTATTGATTTCTCCATTGAAGGCAGGGGGCTTTGCATTTTTTAACTCTTCTTTCAGATAACTCTATGAGTGTCTCTTTTTCTTCTTCTTAGGGATACTTGAACTAGTGTCACTTCTATACAATTCCTCTATAGTGGTCTTCCCTCTAGATGACTCAGTGGAAATATCTCCAATAACTCTAATCTTCTTAGCATCTCAATTTTTTTTCCTGGAAGAACTCCTTCCCACTTGAATCTGAGTTGGCCCATGATTCCAAACAACTGAAGGGATATTTAATTTCTCTTACTATTTTAGTCCTTCATTACTAATGGTTGGATCTTGTTACAAGTGATTCTGAATTTTTGATAAATTCTGCAATATCATTGCATTCAACTCAGCCTGATCTCTCATGAGCCTTTCATTATCAGCTTTCAGAATCCTTGTTGTGGCTACAAAATCTAGAGGGGTTTCTCTGAATCTCCTAAAATCATATTATTCATCTTGGAAGTGGGAGGTATCCTCCATGATATGTTGCACCATTCACCTATGTTCCCTTTTTAGTACATCCTACATGTTGAAATGGTGAAATACTATTAGTCATTATGTTCTAAATTCATTCACATAAAAAGGGGTCGTGCATTGGGTGGATACAATAACCATAAATTAAGATGATTTCTTAGGCCCCTTTTAGTTGGCATACCAAATGCACAACACTTTATGGCCACTAATGAGGGGTAGCACCCCAAAACAAGTTTGAGTTATGTGATGTATTATTTAAAAAGGGTTCCTACTCTGGGTGGTTGTCCTACATAACTTAAGATGATTTCTTAGGCCCTTTGCAGTTGGCATATAGAACATACAACACTATATGGCCATTAATGAGGGGTAGCACCCAAAATAGGCATGATTTCTACGATGTATTATTTCCAAGGACGAAGACTATTGTATCTGTCGAGTGTAGAGTTGTAGAAGAAGGTTGGTTGGGAATGAAAAGTGGGAAGCATGATCTATACACCTGATGGGGAAATATTATTATCCATTATGTTCTAAATTCATTCACATAAATTTCTTTGCCTTATTAAACATAAACCCATCTGGTTAATTTAGAACTAGGATTCCTCTCCTCCTTAACAGTCCTACTCAAAACCATTTTTTAGTACTCATCAACACAGTTGTATCATTCAAAAATAGAGAATACACTTCTATTATATAAAATTTTATTAATCATTCATACAGCCTTCGGCGACCCATTCAAGCCTATAATTTGAACTCTGCTCTGATACCGCTATGTAACACACTCGAGCCATAAACCCTCTTAGTTTGGTGGGATTTCAAATTTTCCACTTCCATTAAACTTCAGATCATGTTTTTACACCCTTACTAGAGCATTGTCCTTCATGGAACATAGGGGACTACTTAGTCATCCTCTGCGCCATGTGAAGTTATGAAAAAACTATAGAATCATCACCCTTCTTCACTCAAAAATTCCTTAGCAGAATGCAACTTCAAAAACTAGCGGTATTCTCCTCGATCGGATGGCTATAACTCACCAAGTCCAACCATATCAATGGTTAATAGTGAGTCAAATTTCTCCCCATCAAGTATGTAGGTCATACTTCCCACTTTTCATTCCCAGATGACCTTCTCCTACAGCTCTACTCTCGACAAATACAATGGTCTTCGAGCTTGGAAATAATACATCGTAGAACTTATTTTGGGTGCTACCCCTCATCAATGGCCAGATAGTGTTGTATGTTCTATATGTCAGCTGAAAAGAGCCTAATAAATCATCTTAAGTTACATTTTTTGTAGCCACCAAGAGTAGGCCCCATTTGTAAATAATACATCAAAGAACTCAAACCTGTTTTGGGGTGCTACCCCTCATTAGTGGCCAGATAGTGTTGTACATTTTTTATGACAACTGCAGAGGGTCTAAGAAATCACCTTAAGTTATAGTTGTTGTAGCCACCCAGTGCAAGACCCCTTTTTAAATAATACATCACAGAACTCATGCGTGTTTTAGGGCATTATCCCTCATCAATGGCCATATAATGTTGTATTTTATGTATGCCAACAGCAAAGGGCCTTCTAAATCATCTTAAGTTATGGTTGTTGTATCCACCTAATGCATGACACCTTTTTAAATAATACATCATAGAACTCATACTTGTTCTAGGGTGCTACCCTTCATTAGTGGCTAGATGGTGTTGTATGTTATGTATGCCAACTAAAAAGGGCCCAAGAAATCATCTTAAGTTACGGTTATTGTATCCACCCAATGCAGGACCACTTTTTAAATAATACATTGCAAAAATCATGTATATTTCAGGGCACTACCCCTCATCAATGGCCAAACAATGTTGTATGTTATGTATGCCAACTACAAAGGGCCTAAGAAATCATCTTAAGTTGTTGTTGTTGTAGCCACCCAGTGCAAGAACCCTTTTTAAATAATGCATCACAGAACTCACACTTGTTTTAGGGCCCTCATTAGACGACCATACATTGTTGTACATTTTGTATGCTAATTGCAAAGAGCCTAAGAAATCATGTAGCCACCCAATGCAAGACCCATTTTTAAATAATACATCATAGAACTCATGCATGTTTTGGGGCGCTACCCCTCATCAATGGAAAAAGAGCGTTGTATTTTTTGTATGTCACCTGCAAAAGGCCTAAGAAATCATCTTAAGTTACAGTTTCTATATCCACCTAGTGTAGGATCCCTTTTTAACTAATATATCACATAATTGACACCTATTTATGGGCGCTACCCCTCATCATTGGCCAGATAGTGTTGTGTGTTTTGTATGCCAACTGTAAAGAGAATAAGAAATCGTCCTAAGTTATGGTTGTTGTAGCCACCCAGTGCAGGACCCCTTTTCAAATAATACATCGCATAACTCATGCATGTTTCAGGGTGCTACCCCTCATCAGTGGCTAGACATTGTTGTACGTTATGTATGCCAACTATAAATGGCTTAAGAAATCATATTAAGTTATAGTTATTGTAGCCACCCAGTGAAGGACCCCTTTTTAAATAATACATTGCATACATTGTAGAACTCATGCCTGTTTTGGGGTGCTACCCCTCATCAATGGCCAAAAATTGTTGTGCATTTTGTATGCCAACTACAAGGGGCCTAAGAAATCATCTTAAGTTATGGTTTTTGTAGCCACCCAATGCACGACCCCTTTTTAAATAATGCATTGCATAACACACACTTCTTTTGAGGAGCTACCCCTCATTAGTGGCCATAAAGTCTTGTTCATTTTGTATGCCAATTTAAATGGGCCTAAGAAATCATCTTAAGTTATGGTTGTTGTATCAATCTGGTGCAAGACCCCTTTTTAAATAATACACTGAAGAACTCATGCTTGTTTCGGAGCTTGTAAATTAAGATTAAGAATAAAACAATTTATTTAATAGTTTATTTAATCACAGTTTAAAATAGAGATAATAAGAGTTGATTTTGTACAAAGAAATAAAAACTATTATTTAATTATAACAAGTTGAAAACAAAAAAAATATATTGGAAAGATAAGAACAAATTCTCTTAAACTTAAAAAAAGAACAAAAGCACCTTGATATCAAAAAATATGTAAATCTATGAAAGAAATAGAGTAGAGGTTGGAAAGAATTTTTATCATTGAAATTGGGATGTATAAATCCATTAAATCTAATTTTCAAAAAAATTATAATAAACCTAGATGTCATTATTTATTAACTTATAAATATTAAAGAAAACTTATAAATTCCATTTCCAAGTTATTCAATCATAAAAACAAGATGATAAATCAAAAGAATTAGTTTAATTTTATAGGTTTTCAAAAAGTATAATTATTAAATCAGATATTATAATAAGTACTCACTGCCATGGATGTTTAGTGTCAAAAGTTTGATAATTGATAATACTAATAGAGATTTAAAACAATCTTGATGAATTAAGTGAAATGAAATTCTTGAAATTATTAAGTAAAAGTACATGACATTTAGAAACCTCTACAAATTGGTGGTCATATGTATTATGACCAAAAAGTACGGGTCTCTGTTTTTTCATGACACATCCCTAATACTGCAAATACTTTCCATATATCTCAAGTTTGAATATAACTCACAATTTGTTACTTCTAAGTCATTGATAATTTTGAAAATCATAGTTGATGGTCAATATGAATGTCTTCTTTTATAACACTTGTTTGGTATTGAATGATATTATTGTGGATGTAATTAAGATTCATGAGTTGTGTAATCAATTAGATCATATATAAGTTGATCCTTAATTTTGTATCATAATCAATTGTATTTTTATGTGATAGAAGAAACAAATGTAGATTGTACTAGTTTGTCAATTCTAGTTTCTAGAAATTCTCCATTTCAAGTATTTGAGTGTGTAGTTACTTCTAAGCATGGATTTGATCTTGGTATTGTTTACTTTCTTACAATTTATGTTTGTGTGTTCAGATTTTTATCGTATCAATCGAGTGAGAGGGAGATACTATCTAAAAATACATAAAATGTAGTCATCTTTTCATGAAATTAGGGATGGTAGTGAGCCAATCAATGAAATATTCAGAACAACAATTATTGACACACTCTTCACATCCCTAAGAATTTGAAACATAAGATCCAAGAAATTATTAATTAAAGGAAAATAATGAGTGTAATTTTGTTTCTATTCCTTATAGACATTACTTTTATTTCTCTTCATATTGACAAAATTTTCATTAAAATCATTAACATATGTAACACACTTGACCCCTTAAACCCTCCTAGGATAGTGGGATGTCAAATTTATCACTTCCATTAAACTTCAAATCATGGTTTTACACCGTTACTCGAGATTTATCCTTTGTGGCACACACAAGGACTACTTCTTCGTCCTCTGCACTTTGTGTATCTATGACAAATATATAGACTCATCACCCTTATTTGCTCAACAATTCCTTAGTTGAATGAAACTTCATGAGCTAGGGGTAATCTCTCTGATTAGACGACTCTGACTCACCCAATTTGACCATGTCAATGATTCACAATGAGTTAGGTTCCTCCCCGTCATGTATGCAGGTCATACTTCCCACTTTTCATTCTTGATTGACCTTTTCCGATAGATCCAATGGTCTTGAAGCTTGTAATTCAATAGTCATGATCTACTTGACACCTCAAACTACGTGATGGTTAATGCATCATTCATTTTTCACTCAACACTTTGACCAGTGGGGTCCACAGTAGATCCATGGTTGTGATCGTATCGAGTTGCCTTACCCTTAGATCAATGGTCCCTGGTTTCTTGGACATCCACGATCAAAAAGTTTCCACTCTTCATGATCATGAGACTTCCCAAAAAGTTATTCCCAATGAGAATTTCTTTGATGGATCCAATAGTCATAGATCAATTGGATCTCACAATTGTTGATGTATTATCACCGGAAAAGTACTTCCACATAAGCTCAATGTCTAGCATGTGGAAGTCATCCTTGTAACCTCTCAGAAAACCTTAGTAAGTTCACTTTATGAGTCATTTATTAAAGTTAATAATATTTTGATTAATTCAGTTAAATGCCTAAGTTTGGTGGCATTAGTAACTTAAGTGAGAGTTGATTAAGTCCTAACCATTATATCTAAAGTGAACATGATATTATATCTCAGTCATTGATCACTTTGGAAGAGATCTAGGGTTTTGGCCTTAGGGTTAACTCAATGTAATAAAAAGAAACCTAGGAGAGAGGATGAGACACACATTGAGTAGAGTGTGAGGAGATCTCATTAAGTGGGTGAAGATATTTCATCCAAGTGTGAGATGGAAAGGATAAGGAGAGGTGAAAAGGGGTAGTAGGGGAGATGGAAGCCAAGTAGGCTAGATATCGTTGCACTGTAATCCTCTGAAGGGCCATTATCCTAGGAAGGGATCCCTAATTTTATAGCAATAAAATCATCATAGATATGGTTTTCCTACAAGGGTTTTTCTAGGGGTTGTTTACCCTAAATCTGTTTTTCAATGTGTTATTGATTTCTATTTTAATGCTTTTGCTAATGTTTCGTCGATAACTTAGTTGTGCTAACAATTAATAAAGAGATTTTATTCAAATTATTAGTCGTGTGTTGGGTTTGCAAGAATATAAACATGGTATTAGAGCCGAGACTCTAAGGAAACCAGGTTGCATAGAAGAGATCTTTGCAATGAGAAAATTATTTTTGTTTCATATATGCAAGAAAGTTTTATCTTCAAGTTTGCATTCTACGGGAATTTTTTTAAGTTTTCAGTTGCGGGGTAAATTCACATAAATAAATAAAAAGGAAAAGGATCATCGTACGACAACCATCATATAGAGTTGTTTGTCTATGTAAAAGAGTAAGGAAGTGTTGGGATTGATGGTTGAGACAGATGTAGCAGCATATCGGGTAGGTGGTTCCATTCTTAATCGGGTCGAGTAAGATCTCATTGGCTAGAGATCAGACTAATAAAGAGATCCATCTAGATTGTTGTTGAGGTTGATCATTGTGAGGGTCGTAGGCTGAGTAGATAGGTCACATAGATATAGTGGATCGTGGTCTGATCATGGAGGAGGCCACAAGTGTATCAATCCACTGGCAGAGGCAGGTCGTTAGTTAAGGTAAAGTAATCGTTAAAAAAGAATACAGTCGCCAACAACCAAAGGAGAGAGGGAATTTGCAGAATTGAGTTGTAGCAGTGGTAGTGGTAGTTGGAGTCACCAGAGAGGCACTGATGAGGTGTATCCCTCAGGTCACGAGAGATGTTGGAATATGTGGATTCGTCATAGTGTTGGGTAGAGTAGCTGCCAGCACAAGTAATTTGGTGGTGGTCATGAGCTAGTACGAGTGAAAAGAAGCAGAGATCAGCTGACGTGTGTGTTGGAAGGCATTCCTACAAAGTGGCTAGGGTCCATTCCTTTGTGTGATGTAATACCACAGTCATCGTGTGAGTGATAGCAGCCACCGGGAGAATGTGGAAAGGAAGGGCCATGTGGGAGGTTTCAAATGACCAATGAGAAAAGGGGTCAGGCCATAACCTATAAGCCACCAGAAGACAACCATCAAGTTGTCAATGTGGACAACAAACCACAAAGGGCTGTAAATTTTCTTAGAATGTCCCAGTGGGGGAACGAAAGCATTCAGGCATCGGGAAATTGCCTTGGGCAGCGAGAAGGTATCTCTGGTAGCAAGAAGGTGCCCTAGGCAATAGGTTGTGATAGTCAGGTAGCTCCCAAAGAGGACTTGGGTAGCCCAAAAAAATACCAAGGAAGAAGTAGAGGGGTGCGATCAGCCCCGGGAAGCCTCGGGCAGGGGTCCAAGCATCGAGGAGAAAATCCAGGCAGTGGGCAGTAGGACCAGGTAGCAGGTCTAGGAAGCTAGAATTTGAGTTTTAAACAAGTTGTGGAGATGATCGCATATGATTTTTTATTTGAGGACAGGTTAGATGGGGTGTCCAACTATAGTCCTTCAAAGGAGAGGATTATGTTGGTGTTGATGGAGAATGGGGTATGGAAATTTGATAATACTTAGATAAATCCTCCAACAAATGAGACATAATTGGTCATCCATAATTAAAAGGATGTGAAATCCATTTGCATAATTATTCTAGATGGAGTGAATGATCATTCAATGATCCCTCATTTATCAGAAAAGACAATAGCCAGAGACATGTGGGAGGCTCTAAAGGGTTTATTTCAGAGTAATAATGAGAATTGAAAAATGGTGCTGAGAGAGAAGCTCAGGGACACAAAGATGACAGGATCAAACATGGTGACAGGTTATCTCACTTGGATCTGACAGGTTCAATATGAACCGGCTACAGTTGGGGAAACAGTGGTTGATTCAAATATGGTGAGGATGGCACTCAAAGGATTTAGGAATGAGTGGACTTAGTTCATCAAAGGAAGCGTGGAATGAGAGACCCTTCCTGATTGGTCAAGTTTGTGGGATGACTTCGTTTAGGACGAGATTCAAGATGAAGATCTAAATGGATTTCAGCACAAGAATGATGATGAGAAATTTTCTCTTGCCAGCCAGGTAAAGAAGGTAAAGTTCAAGAACTTTTCCATTGGAGAGTCTACCTCTTGAGACAACAAGAAGGACATGAGCAAGGTCAAGTGATATGCATGTCGCAAGTTTGGGAACCATGCAGGTCAATTTTCGAACAAGAATAAGGGGGGAAACAAGATGCAACCAAATGTAGTTGTATTGGAAAAGGCTCAAATGGATGATTTTTCCAAGAAGTTTGAGAAGTCATAGATCATACTTTTTTCCCAAACTACCTTGGGAACTATATCACCCGATGCATGGTTGATAGATAGTGGAGCTGATCAGGAGATCAAATTTTGCTCAAAAATTCAAAGTGCTCAGAATTGCTTCAAATCGGACGAGAGCGAGAGATATCGTGTTCTGTTCAAAATGGAAAACATGCCAAAAAAAAAGGGATGTTGACTGTACATTTTGTACAGTCCGTACAGACGATGACGTGGCAGACTGTACAGATGATGTGGCAGGCCATACGCTGACGTGGTAGACAGTTATTGGATAGTTGGCATATGACATGTTTTGTTGGCAGCGAATGGGAATGCAACACGTGGCCCAATCAAAGGCCGCCACATGTCACTTGTTTGTTGGTTAAAACCTTTGCACTCAGCAGGAGTCGACCCCGTGACCTCCGGGGGCAGGGTAAAGCTTTGGGAAAGGACGCCCAACCGGCGCGCCCATGCATGTTCCTTGTAATATATATGCAAATCAATATATTTAACATTGTTGTAATGTATGTTTGGGCGTGGACCGGGCTGGGGCTAAGCCCCGGCCCATGGTCATGTGTTATATTATATGCGACCAGCGCTAAGGTGGTTACCACCGTAACCATATATTATAACCGTTTATTATATGTGTGCGGTTTGGCATACCATGTGACCACTATACATGCGCGCGGGTTTGACATACGATTCCAATGGTTGTTTAAACATTAATCCCTGTTGTGTTGGCGCACGGTCATATGACTGTCATGTGCCCATGGGCCTTGGTAGTTAGGGCCAGTGTGTAACGCATCGACAGTTTGGACCAATTTTGCGGTTGCGCCCGGTTCCAAGTTTTTACACTTTAAATTGTGTGTGGGCTAGGTTGAGCCAGAGAAGGTGCATTTTGTAGATGCAAAGACATCAAGCTTGAAAGGGAGACTTCAAGGAAGCCTATCTTCTTCATTTTTTGGCCAAACGAGGTGCCGAAAGAGCCCAGCTAGGGGTTTTTGGACGTTCTGAAGCCATTGGAGAAGTCTATTGGTCATTTTGAGCATTGTAAAGCACATTTTTTAGCACTTTGAGCAAATAATACAAATGATCCATTGGAAGCTGGACCAGGAGATGTAGCCCAAGAGAGGGGTGAACTCCTTTATCATTTGTTGTGTTATGTGTTTTCTGTTCATTGATTATGCTTTTTTTTATATGCATTTTGAATGAGTAAATCCTATTAAATATGTGTTTGCAAAGTTGATCCATTTTCTTTTAACACATAAAAATTTAACTTGCAAATATTTTCAAGAATACAAGTCTTCTTCATTTTTAGATCAAGTTGGTATCAGAGCATAGGTTTTTGAAGACTTGATTATTTGCAAGTGTTTTGTTTTCTGATGCTCACAAGGTTGAAACTCACAAGAGGAGAAGGTCAACTTGTAGAGCCAAGTTCTCAT
>JASDQU010370796.1:9621-33511 GCA_032191745.1 Picea mariana
CATCATGGGATTGGTTGGAACTGCCCCCTGCAGTGGGGGTTTGAGCAACCAAAGATTGCTGCTGTGGAAAAGGCTGATTAAGCACAGCGGGTTGTGAATTTCCCTTGAAAATTTTGGCCACTTCATCGCGATGTGGGCAGTCTCGAGTGTAGTGATCGTCACCATAAATGAGACATGGGAATTTCAGTTTTCGTTGTGGTTGTTTTCCGGCAGCAGGGGTTTGCGGTTGATTTTTTGGTTGTATGTTGTTATTGTTCTTCTTTGGTTTATTTCTCTCTTTCTTCTTGCCCCCAAGTTGTTGTGAAGGGGTTGATTGGACCGCATTCACCTCAGAGACCTGAGTTTGAGGGGGGGTAGAAGAGGGTGCAGTCGGGCTGGGAGCAGTTGTCGAAGCGGGCCGCTGAGTCGTTCCAGTCGACTGGGAAGTAGATTGGGTTTTGACGGAGCCAATAACTCCATCCGCGTGCGAAGCAGATGATGGTTTGGATGGATCGTTAGTGGCACGGGTAGCATTTGGTATCAACTCGTACAGAGTACCAGACTGTGAATATACCAAGTCTAAGTACTGAGCTCTGGAGATAGCTTCTTCCTCGGTGACTACACCACCCATCAAAACATCACGAGCGATCTGGGGTAATAATGATTTAGTGAACCATTCCGCTAACAATTGGTCAAGAATGAGCACTTTGATTAGCCTTCGTCGTCGTCTCCACTCATGAATGTGGTTGGAGATATGTACGGAAGTTGTCTGACGAAGGGAGGTTAATAGTTCAGTACCCGTCCCGTATCGAATGGGTAGTTGGAAGTGTGTGAGAAAGGACATGGTGAGGGAGTTAAAATCGTGAAAAGATGTGCTTGGTAGTTCAATATACCATTTCGCCGCGGAACCCGTAAGCATTCGTTGGAAAATATGCAAACGTATAGAATCGTCCATGAGGGAGTTGGATGAACACCACAAATGGAAAGTCATCACGTGGTTGTTTGGGTCTTCTCCAGACTTTCCATAAAATTTTGGGATATCAGAAGGAAGTTTAGTTGGAATAGCTGGCCAAACCGGAGAATGATAAATAGGGTCATTCGTTAACCGAGACAAGTCTGGAAGGTCCAGGGTAGCTAGAAAAGGT
Organism: Picea mariana; assembly: GCA_032191745.1. Classification (NCBI taxonomy): domain Eukaryota; kingdom Viridiplantae; phylum Streptophyta; class Pinopsida; order Pinales; family Pinaceae; genus Picea; species Picea mariana. Next base: position 10,746 of record JASDQU010370796.1, read on the forward strand.
AGTTGTCGGTTAACCTGTGGGTAATGCTGGTGTGGCATGGGGACACCAGTGGGGCCAATCATTGGGTTATGTGGATAATTGTAACTAGTGGGCCCTCTTGTATGAGGTTGGTGTTGACCAGGGTACACAGGATTTGAGGTGTTTTGAGAAGCATGTGTGAGCGGAGGATAACCGGATGGGTTTTGAGGGTTATAGGTTGGGTTTGGCATTTGTCCATAAGGAGGTTGTTGCATAGTTTGAGAATTTTGTCTTGCCGAAAGCTGTGGGTTTCCTGGAAAAGGGACATTCCACGAATTAGGTGTGGCAGACACATTTTGTCCATACGGTTGATGGTAGACTCCGAATTGAAGCTACCCCCCAGCATGAGGGTGCCCCCCAAATGGAATTTGTCCTCCGGTGGGAGGATGCCCCCCAGCTTGAGGTAGAGTTCCCAGAATTTGAAAACCAGATGTAAATGACTGACCGGTATCGCCGAGCGGATTAGGGCCACCACGACCGGTCCCTACGGGTTGTTGGATAGGTATGGAATTTTTGGGTACAACTTGGGTAGTAGTGGCAATAGGAGTATTCAGTGCCCTATACCCAAAAGGGAGTGTAGGTCTTGGTGTTACAGGTGTGCCAATCGCAGCTTGGTTAACCACCGCATTACCGGTGGGAATAGTCGGACTGTGGGAGACTATTGTAGAATGGGCTGTCTGGAGGGGAAGAGTAGACCTTAGGCCAACGGACGATGTGCTTGGACCAACGGGCGGTGTGGCCGTAAAAATGGTGGTACCAGTAAAATGGTTTAGGGGTACTGTGTAGGAAATAGGTGTGTCAACACCCATCCCTGTTCCATAAAGATCTCGCACCATGCGCGGTGGACTTCGAACAATGTCTGCGGTCCAAAAAGGGTCATCGGCTAAAGGGTTTTGATGAGACCCATTCGGAATGTCAGAAGGATTGACGACGACAAATTCACCAGCGGAATTCAGTTGGAGGACACGTCGTTCATATCCCTCCGGAATGCAGAAAGCTTCCGGAGACTCTGAAACAATTCAAAAATTCTCTAAAGGAGTGGGAACTTCTTCCTGGGAAGTTGTAGTGTCTTGAACCTCTCTCTGTTGAGGAGATTCTCCGTAGAATGAGGGGGTAAAGGGGTGTTTCCTTCCATATTTTCTGGAGGAAGTCCCTGTAGCCTCAACGAACGGCGTGGAGGGTCGATGTTGGTGAAAAAGAGTCGGTGAAAAAGATTTATGGCCAACTAGCGAAAAGAAACAACACTCGCTAATAGAATCTTAGAATCACAACCAAGCAAACATGACCTTCTCTCGATGACCGTACTAGTTGATGATGAAATCCAACGTCACGTGATCAAGTCAAGAAGGGGCGGGGATAGGGTGGAACATTTACAATGGAGACCTGCTTAACGGACTTACGCCTTGGTGCAAGATTCCACGCAGTAATTGTGGATTTACCCTCCAAGGAGCCCGAGTGAGTTTGACCAATGTCTGCTCCAGGTACAATGAGACTTCCCTTCACTGTCACCTTGTGTAAGACCCTAAAGATTATGGCCACTAAGGTTACCAATTCGTAGTCATCCCCTGGGCGGGAACAGTCGACAGTCCGATCCGAACGTACGGGCAGGGTGTCAAGTCCGAAATCAACTAAAAGGCTTCCACGCAGTAATTGTGGATTTACCTTTAAGCGATCCCCATAATACGATATGACCACCACAATCAGTTAAACCACGGAGGGATAATCTCCGTAACTCACCCAAATGCGACCTCGTGCGTAACCCCTGTGTGAGAGGGGGATCCCAGGCAGACTTATACGATAATTGGATTTGACTCTCCCTAACTCAGGATGCTACTGTTTGTTTTGGAAACTTTGGAGAGTTATGCTCATAGCCTAATCCAAAGTACTAAGCCTAGTCTATTGTTGGTAGAGGATCCTAGAAAGGAAAAAGTTCTAGATAATTTTTAATTAGCGTTCATTTTATAGTTGTTCTTTACTCAAAAGGGGTGCATGGAAGTGAAACGAATGGAATTATGACTCAATCCCAAAAATGCATCAAATATGATAAGCAGTCATTTCTTTTCGATGAACATCTATCTAAGGGAGAGAGAGAGTTCTTTCCACTAACAAGCACTAATAAGGAATGTCCTCAAACAAATTTTCTTCAATCAAATCCTGATGTGATGCTAAAACTTTTGAGATGCCTTCTAACATGCACAATCAATCATAAAGATGCTTTTTTATTGTTTGCATATGAATAATTATTAATTCAAAACAATGCTCGTTTTTCTAATTGTCTTCTTGGATGAATGAAAATCAGACCAACACAAGCGAGAATCATAAAAACAATACACCCTCTTCTTGTGATCAAAACAAGAAGCGAAAGAAAAGAAACAATCAAAGAGAAATCACAATTCACACTAAAAGAAAAGTCGAAGAACAATGATCTTAACTAAAACCAAATGAAAAGATATGTAAACCTTTGATGACCTTCACCATCATTTTTCGTTCAGTCGAAGAGGAGAGAAAGATAATGCATGGGTTTCAAACTCCAAATGGTAGAAAAAATCAACAACAATAGTGAAGAAGGCTACAAAATCCAAACAACAAGATGTTTGTTCTTCAAAAAGACAGATATCAAAGCTGGAAAAGAAGAAGGATTGACTCACAAGGTGACCCAGCAAGAGAAACACAGAGGTAAAACCCTAAAAAAACAATTCTGAAAGGCTTATTGGCCAGAGGAGGGCTGGCGCTCTATTGTCAAAGACAAGGAGCGTTATAGCGCTATGTGTAAGGCTATCAGGGAGCGTTGGCGCTCTGTTAACATAGGGATAGGGGCGCCAGGTTCAGAAAGCTCCTAGAAGTCTCAAAAATCCAAAAATTGCAGTTCAATCTCGACAATTAGGCTGAGTGTGATGGGGTAGGGAGTCAATCATCTCATGAAACCAATCAAAAGAGGAGTGAACCAGGTCCGAAAAAATCAAGGGATAGAACAAGGTCAATGAGTAGAAATCAAAACAAGAAGTTTCGATTTGAGGCTTCTCCCTAGTGGAGTCGCCAGTTTCTGTTGTAGGAAAATCTCCCTGCGGACAGGTAGATTGCCTCAAAGAGCTTGACCCTAACTCTAAGACAGAAAATGCTTAACGTGGACACTGACTTCCTTTCAAATCTATACAAACTAGCACATGAGAAGGAAGGAGAATAGAAGTACCTCTTTATCGACGTTTGTCCCTGCACGCTCCGAGTTGAGCTCCAATCCTTTGCTGCTCGCTGAGTCCTGTAGACAGACAAAGTACGACCACTTCCTACTCTATTTATATTAGCTTGAAAATAGATCTATCTATCAATGATAAGTTCATGTAACATCAGATAAAAACTAGAAAGAAACAAGCCAAGCGTGTCATATTAATGAGAATAACGACAACAGTACTTACAATCGTAGATGCGAATGCGACAGCTTCGTCAAGTCCCCTTCGTCTAACCCTTGCTCGAAAGATCCACAACCTGGATGACAACAGCTTCACTAATCTCTCTCCTTTGGCTGACTATGTGTTCCCTATGAGATCATAGGTTTCATGCTAGCAATTCTTCCCCCCCTTTTTCACCATCATAGAGCTTGCTTATATAGGTTAAGAGGAGCTTAACCTCTTGAGTTATCTTTAGAACAAGTTGAGGAATTCCCTCCTTGGATCAGGGATCTTCTGATGCAACCAAGAATTCGAATGCAACTTCCTTCTAAACTTGAGAGATCCTCCCCTTATTCTCCTCAATGGGCCAACTACTGCCTCAGATTAGACAACACTCTCTGAAAAGGGGTATCAGAGCGCTGTAGCGCTCCCTAGGAAGCTTGAGGGGAGCACCAACGCTCCAAGGGTGGATAGCGCTCCTTTAGAGGGGCATATAAGTGTTATAATGCTCCCTGAGACCTTATAGGGGAGTGCCAGCGCTCCTAAGGCTGATGTAGGGGAACGCTCACCCTCAAAACCTTTGTTTCAGAGCTCCTTTCAGGTGATAAGAGTTCCTTGACTTTAGTTAATCAATTTTCCTTCTCCAAATCAAGTGTATGAGATGTCTTGAGTGCCTCCTTAGTGTCGTCATTATGGCAGTATGCTTGAACAATGTTTGTGACACTTGTGACCAACTTGCGACACTTGCGAAAGTTGTAAGGAATATGCGACACTTACGACAGTTGAGAGGAACATGCGACACTTATCCAGTTGAGTAATTTTGACGTGTAACAGAGGCGAGAAATTATCCAGGTTAAACATGATAGTGTTGGACGACTCGGGATCAAAAGTGCCAATAGCGGCCAAGAGCTTTCTATGTTGACTGGGGCAGTGTTGTATAACTTCTAACGCAGACATAGCACATGGTGCTTGTGCCAGATATTCAATGATGTTGTAGTGCTGAGAGACACGTGAACTAGGAATAAAGGTAGATTCGAATGTAGGTTTCTCAATCTGAAGTGGTCCAGACGGAGGACTAATTGATGGAGTACTAATGGACGATGGTGATGGATCCGGTAAAGTACCGTTAGTGACTTTTCCTTTGTCAGGTTTAACTGGAGTGTCGTAAGTCGTAGAGCGAGTGGTCAGGTCAATCCCATTGAAGAGATAGATATGGGCACTTGTTGAGGCCTCATGATGAGAAGGGTGGTTGGAACTGCCCCCTGGAGAGGGGGTTTGAGAAACCATAGATTGCTGCTGAGGAAAAGGCTGAGTAAGCACCGCGGGTTGGGAATTCCCTTTGAAAAGTTTGGCCACTTCATCACGATGTGGACAGTCTCGAGTGTATTGATCATCACCACAAATAAGAACTGGAATTTCGACTTCCATTGTGGTTGCTTTTCGTTAGTAGGAGGTGGGTTTTGAGCTTTGGGTTGTTTATTATTATTATTTTTGGTTTTTTTCTTTGTTTTCTTCTTACCTTTGGTTTGTTTTGAAGGGGTAGATTGAACTGCATTCACCTCATAATGTTGAGTTTTGGGGGAGGTAGAGGAGGGTGTGGTCGAACTAGAGGTGGATGCCGGAGCATATCGATTAGTTGTTCCAGTCGAATGGGACGAAGATTGTGTTTTGACGGAGCCAATAATGCCATCCGCATGTGATGAAGACGAAGGTTTGGATGGATCTGTAGTGGCACAAGTAGCATTTGGGATTAACTCATACAGAGTACCAGACTGTGAGTAAACCAGATCTAAGTAATGTGCCCTGGAAATGGCTTCCTCTTCTGTGACTACACCACCCATGGAAACCTCGCGAGGGATAGGGGGTAACAATGATTTAGTAAACCATTCCACCAATAATTGGTCAAGAATGATTGCTTTGATGAACCTTCGTTGTTGTCTCCACGCATGAATATGATCGGAGATATGCACAGAGTTTGTCTGACGAAGGGAGTTCAAGAGTTTGGTACTCGTTTCATATCGAATGGGTAGTTGAAAGTGTGTGAGAAAGGACATGGAAAGGGAGTTAAAATCTCGAAAAGAACCACGTGGAAGTTAGATATACCACTTGGCTACTAATCCCATAAGCGTTCACTGGAAAAGACGTAAATGGATTGAGTCGTCCATTAAGGAGTTTGATGAACACCATAAATGGAATCTCATTACATGATTATTGGGGTCTTCTCCATCTTTACCGTCAAACTTCAGAATATCAGAAGGGAGTTTAGCTGGAATCACTGGCCAGAAAGGGTAATGCAATATAGGATCATTGGTTAACCGAGACAAGTTTGGGAGATCCAGAGTAGCAAGGAAAGGCAGTTGTCGATTAACTTGTGGGTGATACTGGTGAGGCATAGGAACACCAGTAGGACCATACAATGTGTTAGATGGATAATTGTAACCAATGGTTCCTCCTGCATAAGGTTGTTGCTGGCCAAAGTACATGGGATTCGAGGGGGTTTGAGAAACATTTGCAAGAGGAGGATAATCGGATGGGTTCTGAGGATTATACGTTGGATTAGATGTTTGCCCATATGGAGGGTAAACATTTTGTCCATAAGGAGGATACAGATAAGTTCCTTGAGAGAGAGGAGGGTGTTGTATACTTTGAGGATTATATCCCCAAGAGAACAGTGGGTTTCCTGGAAAAGGAATGTTCCATGGGTTAGGAGTTGCAGATACATTTTGTCCAGAAGGTTGGTGATGGGATCCAATCTGGGGTTGCCCCCCAACATGAGGTTTCCCCCCAAACAGAGGTTTCCCGCCAAACGGATGTTTTCATCCGAGAGGAGGTTTCCCTCCAAACAGAGGTTGTCCTCCAAATGGAGGTTGCCCTCCGTGAGAAGGTTGTCCTTCGAACGGGGGTTGTCCTTCGAACAAGGGTTTCCCCCCAGCATGGGATGGAGTTCCAGAAATTTGGAAACCAGGCGTAGACGACTAACCAGTGTCGCTCAAAGGATTATAGCCACCAATACCGATTCCTCCAGGTTGTCGGATAGGTATAGTACTTTCGGGTATGACCTGGGTAGTGTTGAAAATGGAAGGATTTATTGCTTGGTACCCAGGGGGAAGTGACGGAGTAGGCCTAGATGACAGTGGCATACCAATGGGAGCTTGGCTAAGAACTACGTTACCAGTGGGTATAGTCGCGACGTGAGGGACCATCGTAGATTGGGCCTTCTGGAGAGGAATAGTGGAACTTGGATCAACAGACTGCATATTCAGACAAATAGACGATGTGATGAAACTAACGATTGTACCAGTAAAATGATCTAAAGGTACGGTATAGGTGACAGATGGTTTGGTTAATTAAGACACAATATGTGCATCAACACCCATGCCTAATCTGTAAAGTTCTCGCACCGTGCGTGAGCTGTGAACTATCTCAGTAGTCCAAAGGGGGTCTCTGACTTGAGGTCTCGTGTGAGACCCAGTTGAAATGTTAGAAGGATTAGTAACAACAAGTTCTTCAGCTGAATTCAGCTGGAGAAAACATCTCTTGTATCCCATAGGGATGTGAAAAGCCTCCATAGAATCTGAAACAATAAGAAAATCTTCTAAGGAAGCGGAACCTTCCTCCTGTGAGGTTATAATGTCATGAACCCCGCTCTGTTGAAGAGAGCCCTCCATATCATCAGGGGGTAAAGGGTTAAATTATTCCATATTTTTTGGGGGAAGGCCATGTACCCTATGCGAACGGCGTGGAGGGTCGATGTTGGCGGAACCAAAAATTCGATGGAAAAAATCTATGGTCAACTAACGACAAAGAAACAACATACACTAATCAAATCTAGGAATCAAACAAAGCAAACAAAACTTCTCTTGATGATCGTACTAGTTGGTGATGAAATCCAATGTCGCGTTATCAAGTCAAGAAGAGGCTAGGATATAGTGGAACATTTACAATGGCGACCTGCTTAATGAATTTCCACCTTGGTGCAAGCTTCCATGCAGTAATTGTGGATTTACCCTCCAAGGAGCCCGAGTGAGTTTGACCAATGTCTGTTCCATGTACAGTGAGACTTCCCTTCATCGTTACCTCGTGTAAGTACCTAAAGATTATGGCAACTAAGAACACCAACCTGCAGTTAGCCCCTAGGAGGGTACAGTCGACAGTCCGGTCTCAATGTATGAGAAGGATAACAAGTCTGAAATCCTTCGAGAGAAATGAGGGCAAGTGGATTGGTGGAACTCCAGAGGACCCTGAATGGATTCAGAGTTCATGAAGCACCGAGACCAAATGAAACCAGCTGAGCCTTAAGAAGAACCCTCAATATACGATCCGACCACTACAAACAGTTGAACCACGAAGGGATAATCTCTGTAATTCTCCCGAATGTGACCTTGTGCGTAACCCCTATGTGAGAGGGGGATCCAAGAAAGCCTATACGAAAATTGGATTTTTCTCTCCTTACTGCGAGATGCTAATGTTTGTTTTGAAAACTTTGGAGAGTTGTACTCACAACCTAATCCAAAGTGCTAATCCTAGTCTAATGTTGGTGGAAGAACCTAAAAACAAAATGTTCTAGATAACTTTTAATTAGCGTTCATTTTGTAGTTGTTCTTTACTCAAATGGTGTATGATAATGAAACTGATGGTATTATGACTCAATTCCCCAAAAATGCATAAGAAATGATAAACAATCGCTTTTTTTCAATGAATGCCTATTTAAGGGAAAGAGAAAGAGTTTTTTTCACTATCAAACACTAAGATGCAATGTCCTCAATCAATTTGTTTCTCAATCAAATTCAGTGTAAAGCTAAAAATTCTCATAAAATTTCTTTCTAATATTCAATAACAATCATAAAAAGTATCCTGTTACTTTATGTGTGAGTGATGGTCAATTTGATGTAAAAAACTTGTAATGTTATTCAGACTTTAAGATCTATAAGATTCAGACAACCATAAGTGGATTTCACACAAACAAAGACACTCTCGTTGTGATTAAACAAGAAAGACAAAGATAACAAAATTTGCAAAAAGAGAACCAAAAACTCAAAAAAAATTGAAAAAGGTTTGGGCAAAAATGACCTCAAAGATTAGATGGGATGGTGCACAGATCTTTGAAATTCCTCACAAAGGTTTCCACTTAGCCAGATAAATGAGAAGAAAACAATAAGACAACTCTAAATCAGCAAAGATGAAGAGTGACTTCAAAGCAAGGAAAGAAAATGTCAAAATCCCAAACAAGAAGAGATCAATTCTTAGAAAACAGGGTGTTGAAGGCCAATACCAAGATGAACTGAGATTTATAAAACTCATGAGCGAATGCCAAAACTCAGAAATAGCTTCAGAGGATGAAAATTCTAGAGAATTTCTCACAGAAAGGGGTATCTCTCTGGTGTAAGGGGCACCATAGCATTCCAATGCTCTGTATGAGGCCAATAGGGAGTGCTAGCTCTTTGACAACAACAAAAGAGGAGCGCTCTACTCTCAAAACTCAGAAAAGTACTCAGAAAAAACAAATTTCCAAACAGACTCAGTCAATTAGGGTGAATAAGATGAAATAAAGAGGCAATCAATCAGATCTAATAATAAAAAACAATATGGAGAGGGTCAAAACAGTGGGCAAAGGGCCAAAACAAGATCTAGGAAAGAAAACAAAAATCAGAGCCCCTCCCCAGCGAAGTCACCAATTTCTGTTACAGTTGAATCCTCCTGTGGACAAGCAGATTCCCTCTTGGTCTCTAGACTCCTAAGGCCAAGACAAAAATGTTCTTAACATGGACATTGACATCCTTTTTAGATCTATTTAAGATAATATGCGAAAAGGAAGAAGAGGGACATGTACCTTGTTAACGACGTTTGTCCTCGCAAGATCCAAGCTGAGCTCCAATCCTAAGCTCCTTGACAGGTCCTGTAAAACAAACAAAGGTACAAAGAACTTCCTATTCTATTGAGATTAGCTCAAACATGGATCTATCTACTAAAGACAAATTCATGTAGAACGAACATAAATTTGAAAGAAACAGGCCAAGCATTGATTATTAATGAGAACAAGTAAAACGTGGTTACAATCCTTTGATGGAGGTGCAATAGCCTCTTCCATCTCTCCTTGTCCAACCCCTTTGCTCAAGTAATCTACATTGATTATGCTTTGATAACATCTCACTTATGGGATCATAAGTTTGGTGTAATTATCAATCTCCATATATCCTTCTACCATGAGGAGGCCTCCTTATATAGGCTTGGAGAGGCCTAACCACTTGAGAGATATTTGGGATAAGTTGAGAATTCCTCTCCTTCAGTTGTGGATCTCCCCTAAGATCATGCCTTGACCTCAAATTCGAATCCAACTACCTTTAGATATTGAGGGGATTGTTCCCTGATTCTCTCCAAAAAACCAAATTTTTCTCAAAAAGGGCCAGTGCTCCCTCAAAAAGAGGAACAGAGCATTGCAACGCTCCCCTAGAAGAGGGTATAGAGCACCATCTCTCCATGTTAGTGGGTAGGCGAGGGATCCCTTCCAAAATTGATATTTTAATGGATTTTTCCAATGGAAAAAGGTTTGTACTCTTTGTCAATTGATTTCTCTTCTTCAAAACTAGTCTTTGAGGTGTCTTGGTGTCCTTGTGATTTCGTTAGAGAGACGGCATAGGTAAAGTTATGTTTGCGACACTTGTGACCAATATGTGACACTTGTAGTATTTATAATGATGACACTAGACATCATTGCAATGAGTTATTTTTATGTGTAACACTCCCCCAGAGTGAGAGATAGAGCACGATAGTGCTCCATTAACAAGGAATGGGGAGCATCGGTTCTCCCTAAACATGGCTAGGGGGAGACACTCTTCTAAATTGCTAAAAAAAGGTCAAATTTTCCAAGAAAAAGGTGTGTTTTGACCTTGAAATGATGGGTTTCTTCCTCCAATATGACTTAGGGGTCATGGAAAATTGTTTTCATGGTGTAAAGGGGTGGCAACACCTAACAAAGTGAATGCGACACTTGGGAAGGTGCATAAAACATATGTGATAGTGCATGCGACACTTACTAAGGTGCATACACTACTTTGTGACACTTGCGACGGTGCATGCAACACTTACCGAGGTGCATACATCACTTTGCGACACTTGTGACACTTAGGGTGACATACCTAGGTGTGAAATTATTTTTTGTAATAGATTGCCCCCTAAAGTGTGAGGTCAGAAGATAAACTGATGGACGAAACACTTTACAAATTCTTCAATGCAAGGGTGTTGGAGTGGGAGAACTTGAAAGAAGTTGCAAACAATAATCAAATAATGTTAATATATGTTCCATTTCTGAGGTAGGCATACCTATGCTCAGAATACGAGTTGAATCAAAGAACGGTCGTCGACCAATACACTGTGAATCCATCAAAATACTGACTAAGTATATAGCCACCAAAGATAAAATGTGGATCCATACCTCCATGAGATGAACTAATCGTAGCCACGAAAAATACATAGTGGAGGTACGAGATGACAAAACATATCCACAAATCAATACAATGTGGATCTATGTGACAATATATATCAGTAAGATTGACAACATGGTGATTGTAGTGAAATATTTTACATTATCAAATGATCTCCATCACATCATGGGAAGAGCACATAACAGAGTGAGCGCCCAACCCAGGGTCTTCATCCCAATCCTGATGTGGTATGAATCTAGCCATGTGAATAGATGATTTGATAACATGGTAAAAACCACTTGATTATCGAAAATTGAGGTAAATTGTTAACAACTGCGATGGAAATCACCAATGATGTCAATGAATCCCAAGGCACCCTAGTACATTTCAACGACTGTGAATAAATGAGTTGAAGTCGAACATTCATGGAATCAATCGATCAGGGGTCATTGATGTAAACCCATCGTCAAAAGCGAGGAGGCCTTCCATTGAGGCATGAAAGTCCCAAGGTACTAAATGGTTTCTAAGTCTAATTCATGGATAATGTGTTGAAGTCAACAGGAAAAGAGTTTTCGAAGGAGGGCCTTGATGTATCCCCCATCATTGACACAAAACTGACACAGGAAATGAAAACTAGTAAAACTGTAGATGGATGGTTTGAAGTGAAACTTCCCTTGAACATGATGAGGCATGACAACTAACTTGGCAGCATTAACTTGACGAGTACCAAGAACATAATGTGATGAAAAAAGAGCATTATTCGATTGAAAAAAAAATGTATAGCAACACATGGAATTGGTATGACCCAGAGACAAGAAGAATATCCAAATGTAAGACAAGACACAAACAGGTGCCATGTTCAAGGGCGATAATAGCTGCCATAAAGGATTCCAAAAAAATTGACCCACTTCCTGCAAATTTCCTCCCCATTCAGATAAATGAGTACCTCTTTCTTTTTTAACAATCTTGAGGAGGATAATATATGCTCGATATAGCTCATCCTTCAGATGAGTTCCTTGACATATGTTTAATGAACCAGAGGAAGGAGGGGTTCAGTCATAGATGGATCCTGAATATTGGACTCACATAGTCCCTTCGATGCATATTTTTACGATCCCAAAGAAGTTAAAATCGATGGTTTTTCATGTTTAGATAGTCTGAAAAGAAATTAAATACAACTCCATGGATGACTTTTTCATAAATTTAGTCTCCCAAGCCTGAAAAATGCGTAAAAAATTACAGGGGAGAATTCTTATAATCATTCTTAATCAGAGTAGTCATTTTTCATAATTAGTCTTGTGAGGCCAAAAAAGAGATAAACTACCACTCGAAAGACGCCCTTTCAAACCTTTTAACGAATGTGAAAGGAAGTAATCTCACTCGACAATCTTTTCATGTTTAGGGAGTCTAAAAAGATCATAAAAGAGACTCCAAAGAGTTCCCAATGTAATGTCCAAAGGTTTTAAATGGGACCCATGGATAGTTTGGTACTTTTCCTCTAGTTGCGTGATGGAAGCTAGTGGATTTTCTCCAGCATGATGTCTAGAGACTGGAGATATGCCCCCCAAGATTCGTTTCCTCCACCGACGCTTAATTTGTCACTGATTTCTGTATCGTATGGAGAAAAAGGGTCAACAGACAAAGGCAGGTGAAAAGAAGGTTAAGTTACAAGATCTAGGGAAAGAATTGACTCAACATCTACGAGATATGGCGAAAGACTCCATTGAATGGGAGAGGTGTTTGTTTCATTTTTTTAAATGATCTTGACATAGGAAAAGAACTGTTCTCATGACCTCTGGGTTCGATTCCCAGACCTCTGTTTCATTTTTTAACGATCTTGACACGAGAATGGGAACTCTGCTCGACCTGGTTTCATTTTTTAATGAGCTTGAAATCAACAAGTAAATTATGCCCAAAGACCTCTACTTGATCATGGCTTCCAAGAGGACAATTCTTTGGAAGGAATACATGTCAAGGGACAAACCTCAATGATGGATTCCAAGATATCTTCACTATATTGCAAAACTACACTCTAGAAGGAATACATGTCGAGGGTCGTGATAGGGGTAGGGATATCAGGCTCTAATATCCCTATCAAATAGATCACCATGTCAACTAATAGATAGAAATTAGAAGAAGGGAGATACTCCTTCTCATTCAGAGTTGAATGCATGGGACATGTTACCACATAATTGACCTGCAGCAGGGTGGATGTCACGTGCATGTAATGACTGTTTAGGGAAGTCGAATGGTTGACTGTCATATGAGGTCCACTGAATTAAAGCTGGTATATGGTCACCATGTTTCCATTGTGATGGAAACACATCAAAAGAAAGAATGTGGACACAACAACTTTCATAGCATAAACATAGTCTTGCATGAGGACAAAATTAAAATCCAAGGGGTCATAAACTACCATCACATTAATAAATAAATTTTTCCCTCCCAAAGTAACAAGAAACTGAGGAAGGATCCCTAAAGGCTTACCATCCCTTCTATTAAAATCCAACATATTTCGAGTCACCGAAACAAGATGAGGAGAACCTAAAGCTTTCCGAGCAATGGAGGATAAAATACTAATGGATGCACCCTCATCGACAATAGTATGAGGAACGTCCCTGCCACAAACCTGAACAATGATTTGGAAAGGTATATAAGAAGGGAGACGAGATTCCAGCAATGCACCCCAATCTAAAAGAATGACCTCATTACTCGGAGGGGGTTTTGTTGGAATGAGTGAAGTGTTCTATCCTCCAGAAGAAGTGGGATCAAACAAGGGTGGTATTGGATCAACCACTTTGACTTCACTCTCCAAGGGGAGAGTGGGATCGATCGAAGTTGAAATCAGAACAATCACTTGATCAACTGACTCAATTGATGATTGAACAATATGGATCACCTAATCAATCAGATTTATCGATGATGGAACCAGATTGACCAGTTAATCAACTAATGGTAGGTTGGGATATAGAAGTTGTTGCTAGACATCATCAATATTTTCCAACATATATGAAGCCTCATCCATACAAGGACAAAGGTAGGTGTGGTTCATCTCTTTACATAGCAAGCAGGGGAATTTGACTTTACCCTTCTTACTTCCAACCTGATTATCACTAGTTGATGATTTTTCACGAGCATGACCTGCAGCGGCTGAAGACGCGGATTGATGACCCTGAGACCACACTTCTACAACCTTGGGAATACCAGGGAAATCCTTAAGAAGGTGGTCACCCTTACAAATCCTGCAAGGGAATTTGGGCTTGCGACGTGACTTAGTATACTTGTCAACATTATCAACACTCCCAACATGATGAGGAGTAGTTGGTTGATTGCTTCCAACATGTCCTGCAGTGGTTGGAATTTTTCCCCTTAGCTTATTTTTCTTCTTCTTCTTATCTACCTGGTTAATAGTTGTAGAGATTTCACTAGGCAAAGAGGAAGAACAGGAAGAAGACCTTACGAGAGAAGAAGGTAGAGGATCAACATGAGGTTGATGGTCCTGGGGTGGAGTACTTACAGACGAAGAACTAGGATAATTTACATTCACCGGAGTGGAAAACAACCAGACCGATAACCCAATAGTGAGTCCAGGAAAGGTAAAAGTGACAATATAAGGAGGACCAATGTTTCCCACAGAAGGACAAACAAATAGAAACCTGGGAAAAGGGGCTCCTTTGTTCGTAGTTTCGGGAACTGACTCCATAGACACAGACTCAACCCTAAGGGATATCTAGGGAGAAAAACCAACACATGCTAAAAAATATAGGAAGCAAACCAAACAAACAAACCTTTTCATAGTGAAGCGCTAGTTGGTTATGAAATCCAATGCCACGAGATCAAAGTGAGAAGGGTCTAGGATAGAGTGGGTGGATCAGTTACATTGGTGACCTGATTAACAGACTTACAACTTGGTGCAATTTCCTTCACGATCTATCTGTGGGTCACCCTCCAAGGATACCGAGTGAGTTTGACCAACGTTTGAACCAAGTATAACAAAGACTCCCCTTCACTTTCACCTTGTGTATGAACCCTAAATATAAAGCTCACTAAGTTTACCAACTCGCAGTGAGCCTCCGGGAGGGAACAATTGACAGTCGGGTCCGAACATATTGGCAGGATCTCAAAGTCTGAAGCTCTTCGAGAGAACTGAAGACAAGAGGGCCGATAAAATCTAGAGGACCTAAAATGGATTTGATATTCATGAATCTCTGAGACCAAATGAAAATAGTCGATTCTCAGAAATAACACCCAATATACGCTCGTTCCTCTATGATTGGTTGAGCCTTGAAGGGGTATTCTCCGCTACTCTCCCGCACGTGACCTCGTGTTTAACCCCTGTGTGAGAGGGGGGTCCCGACTATGCTGATATGAAAATTATATTTTCTCTCCCTATCAAAGGATTCTATGTTTGTTTATGGCTTTGGAAAGTTATTCTCAACACCTATTCCAAATCCCTACACTTAAGATAATGTAGGTTTGCAAATGCCTAGAAAGAAAAATTTCTAGATAGATTTTAATTAGTGTTTTGATTATTAGGTTGTTGTTTAATCAAGGGTATGGAAGATAAACCAATGATGTTCGTGACTTAGACTCCAAAAGATTGCAACATAATGAGATGCAGATATTATGTTCGATGAAATCTAACTATGGAAAGGAGAAGATTCATTTTCCATTCCCAAATGCATAAACCTAATGCAATATACCTAATGCAAACTCCAAATATGTACCACCCAAAACTTTGAATGCAATCAATTTCTTGTTCATTTGATTATAAATGCAATGAATCTAAATCAAATGCAAGTTATTTCTACTTCCTTAATTTCAATGCAAGAACTTGATGAAGATACAAAAGAATATGAAGTAAAAATATCGAACAAGAAATACACTCAAAACAGTGACAAGACTCAAAGAACACAAACAATGAAAAAGAGGAAGAGGAAATCACTCAACAATCCTTAAAGATGAAAAAAAAGAAAGAAGTATTCAAGATAGGTTGTGGTAAGAAAAATAATCTCAATCATTCAAAAGAACGAGATGTTCTAAAGAATATTGAATAGAAACTCAAGACCAATCAAACCTTTGCAGACTCTTCCAAACAATCAGATAATCGAAAGATCACGAGACAAAGACCGAAGTAGTGAAAAGAAAGGTGAACCAATATCACAATGTAGAAGAGGTTTGCAAGCTCAAAAAAGGTGAAAATGAGTGATAAACATGAAATCCTCAATCTAAACAAATTCAAAGATAATCAAAAGTCTCTAGGAAAAAATCCCCTCAAAATCAGACTGAGAAAGAGAAAGCATAAGGAGGCAAAAAGGCCAAAACAGGGGGACTGTCGCCCCTATTCTCAAGGAGACAGAGCACCAATTAGGGGAGTGGCGCCCTGTAGTAGGATTTTGGGGGGCGCCAGTAAGCTAATGGTGCCCTCTGGAAGGCCTCTGGGGAGCGCCAATGAGGTAGGTGGTGCCCTAGTATGAACTGCAAGGAAGTGCCACCCTTTTGAACAGTTCATAAAATTGCTCTAGAAGGATAAAAAACCAGAAAAACCAATAAATGAATCTGTAATATATTCAATGAGGAAGAGAGAATGGGAAGTATATCAAAATCAAGCAGCAAACAATATCTAAGGAGAGGCAGAGGCTTAAGATGATCCAAGGAAAGACTAGTCAAAGTCCTTCCCCAGTGGAGTCACCAATTTTTGTTACAAAATGTTTCTTCTGTGAATAGATGAAACCTCCCTTGGATTGCATACCTCTATACCAAGACAAAAACACCACAAGTGGAAACTAACATCCCTTTGAACTCGGTTTAATCAATCAGAAAGAGAGAGGGAGAAAGGGTGTGATGCACCTTGTTTCGAAGTTTGTCCTTGTTGCTTCCAATCTATGAGCTTGATCTTAAAACTCCCTGGTGAAACTTGATACCTGCAATGGGAAACAAAGAGAAATGACTATCTCCTACTCTAGTTGATTAGGTAAAACAAATTCATATACGAGGATTAAAACCATAGTAGACAAGAACATGCAAGAATACACAAGCTTGAAGGAAATATGTCAAGTATATTTAAATGAGAACCTAAAGAGAGTACTTACAGACCACGATTTATGTAGCAGAAGCCTCTCCAAGCTCTCCTAGTCCATCCCCTTGAATGAATCTACCAAGATCAAAATGATGATACTCTGATTGATTACTCCCTTACTAGATCAAAGGTTTGATATGCTTAGATCTATATTCTTCTTCTCCTTGGAAAAACCTTCAATATATAGTATTGAGAGGCAAAACCACCATGATAAAATGAAGGATATAGTTGAGGATATGTTTCCTTGAGATTTTTATTAGATCCTAAGGTGAAGCCATAGCATGGGGGTCAAACATAACCAACCCCATCTTGAGAGAGTTGACCCATAGAATAAGGTGGATGATCCTCCTTTTCCCTCAACAACAATGGTTCTCCCCCAGAGTGAGAGACAGAGTACCATGGTGCTCCATTAAAAAGGAAGGGGGAGCATCAGTTCTCCCTAAACATGGCTAGGGGGGTGCCACTCTTATACATTTCTCTAAAAAAGGTCGATTTTTCCAAGAAAAAGGTGTGTTTTGACCTCGAAATAATGGTTTTCTTCCTCCAACATGAATTAGGGGTCATGGACACTTATTTTTATGGTGTCAAGGGGTGGTGACACCTAATAAAGTGAATGCAACACTTTGGAAGGTTCATATGACACTTGCAACAATGCATGCGACACTTACCGAGGTGCATATGTCACTTTGCGACAATTAGGGTGAGATACCTAGGTGTACAATTTTGGTGTGTAACACTCCTGTCATGTGATGGTGGTTTCCCCTGCATAATAACCATGCAATCCTCCAAGGAAAGCATCCCACTTACCCAGGTCATGACCATCAAATGAACTTCTTCCCAAGTCCATCATCCAAGTCACAAAGCACACACTGCATTGAACCTATGTCCTCTCTCTAAAAAATTCCCAACCTATGGTTGGACACTTATTATATTCCATTGTAGACAATTACAACTCATCTCTGCAAGTGTCCTCTTCCTCATGGGTCAAATACCTCATATAATGTCGCACCTCGACACACTGTCAAGTGTGAAACTCTCTGGCCTGATGAAGACTCTATCTCATCAACCTGTCATACATACGATGCTATCTCATCTGTGCCAAAGCACCCAAGATGCACCCATCACAACTCACTATGGCAAGTCACTGGAAGTCCATCCATGGGGTTGGAAACTGTCCACACAACATACTGTTGCAAACTGAGCTCTCCGTGAATCCACCAAGACTCCCAACCCACCACACCATCGAGTTGTACTAGTCCACAACTCCTCATTTGAACGGTCTACTCCATGTCTCAAACCAGATACCATATAACCCATTGCTACCTACAATAATCACTGTAGCTCCCTCTCATAACTAGTTCCTCAACACTACTACAACTCCCTCTCAGAGTTGTCCTATGTAAATATCTCATATCCAACTGCCCTTCTCAAAACCATAGCTTTGATACCATGTTAGTTTTGATCTACACCTTAGGTCTAGTTTATGTCTTCAACAGTTATATACAAATTAACTCAACTTGAACTATAAGCATAAACACACTAATATGCCTAACTACTTTTTGTAGATTTTAACCTTGTACAATATTTTACTGCAAAACAATTTTCAACAAAAGAACATAAAAGATACAATGGAAAATACACACATTACACAGAGATTTTTCCCCTGGAAACCCAAACTGGTAAAACCAACATATTGTATATTCATTCATTGTGATACATTGTTTATAATACAATATACATATAGGAGCCAGTATCATCCAAAACCCTAACCCAATGACCTAGATTAGTCAAAAACCCTAATTCCTTAACCAGAAATAGAAAACCATCGGCAAAAACCATGTGCAGAAAAATTTCCCAACAATGGACATGAAATCAATGCGACACGAAAAATGAGGTAAAAATGCAACACGTTTCCCAAGAAAAAAATATTCCAACCCCCTCGCGCTCCCAGCGCAACGTAGTAGACACTAGATCTAGTCATGCAAAGAATATAACACATACCCAACATGTTTAGCACAACAGAAGATAAAAAACGAGTAATTAGATCATACACATGTACACATGAATTTCAATCCCAAAATCATTATTCTTAAACCAAGAACCAATGGGATCTCATACCAGGGACAATGGCCCAATTCTAATACAAAATAATATGCAAATAACACTTACAAATAGAACTGAAACCTTCCTTGGTTTCCATGCCAAAAACTCAGCTTTAATATCTAATGTCAAGGTGTTGTTGCAACATCCCTCATGGTTTCCCTCAACTTGCCCTCCAATCTATCCAAAAGTCACTCCAAGAGACTACTGACTCAACCCCTTTCCTCTAACTTGTCTCAGCCTTCTAGGGTTATCCAAGAGTTGTTTTCACACACTTGTGATAACCCCTCATCTTCCCAAACACTAGTCGTTGTTGCAGCACTCAAGTTGTCATCAAATACACTATTGCTACCCATGTAACAACCCTCCAATATGATGTTGTTACCCCTACAACAAACTTCAATTTTTTGTTGTTACATCTCCTTAACAAGCCTCAAAACTGCCCAGAACAGGTGTAGAACCCCTGTACAAGTTGGTTGTCCACCTGCAACTCCTGCACTTGTTGTGGCTAGTCTATTGTAGCCTTCTTAGACCTGTTGCATCCACACAACAACCTTGTTTCCACCTCCTTAATTATTGTCCCAACCTACAACAACCATGTCGCCCTAGGTTGAGGCACTTCTAGGCCTATTCCATCTTGACCAAGGCTCTTGGACCTTAGCCGCAGTTCCTCATAGCTTGGTTCAGTCCCCTTCTTGCTATAGCTAGGTTCTCTTGGCATGTCGAGCCTCTCATATGTTGCAACCTTCCCTCCCTTATCCCCCAACAACCATGCGACCCTCCTACTCCTTTCAACCTACCCAACCAAATACAAAACTGCAGCATAACTGAGGCCTAAATGCCTTCCTCCATGGATAGACTAAGGTCACTAAAGGGTGGATTGAAATCACCAAGCTCTCTCCAAAATATCTCCACACATGTTAAATGTCACAATGACCTATCTCTTATTTATACAAGTCTTAGGAGTCAACTTAAATCCCCTCCACAAGTCAACATCGGTGTGAAGCCCCATCACAAACCCACAAAGCCCATCGCCAAACCCATGAAGCCCCAACTTCATTCCAAAGGTGGTTTTCACCAATTGAAGAGTCCATCATGGTGCTAACGATGATTCCCACGTGCCTGAAACCTAGGCCACATGAGAATATATGTCGAAGCTACAAAACATCAACATAAATCTCAATCTATGAACAAATCATCCATCTTAAGCTTCCACAACTCAAAGGTAGTGCATTAAACTTCTCCATTTCTAGCCTTGATGCACTCACCATTTTCCTACAACAAGATTTCCTTCTACTCAAGATCCCACTCAAACCAAGATTAGATAAAAAAAACTTGTCCCTAACTCCTAGGATATAAGTTGATCAACTCTGATACCGAATTAAAGGAAGCAACAATGCGAAATACACTTCCTACACTAACCAATGAGAGAAAAATGTGCATAAAATGTAAATATATAGTTGCAGAAAACAAACAACACAAAGACTTACAACAATTACATAGTAATTTCCTAGGGGAAACCCTTTCGAGAAAAAACCTTACACTCCAAACAAAGCTCAATGTATTATTCAACAATTGACAAAGTTTATAATACACATTCAAAGTATTTATGCTTTTGACTGGAGTGATTGACGAGATTCAGGTGCTAGAAAAATTTTGATAGCAAACAATACCTTCAATAACCTCTTTCTCCATACTTCCAATCCAAGCACTCAATATATAGGAATAAAAAATCCAGCAATCATTCTTGGTTTCTAATTCCATGTGTCAAAAACCACCAACAATTTTTTGCTTTTATAAAAACATTACTTTATACATGATTTTTAGCTTTTACTAAAAACATTACTTCATGCATGATATAACTACTAGACCATGGGTTGGAAACCTAAGCAGTTTTGGCATCTTCTAAAATTATTTAGTGTAAGAAGTATGATACACCTTTCTTAACAAAATGCTCTATAATTAGATTATATTTTAGCACAGCATTTTTATGTTATGACAGTTTGTATGATGCGTACCTATAATTTGTGGGGAAAGATGGTAGTATACCTATTATTTTTGCTTAGATATTTGTAGATCAAATGATTGTCTATATTAAAATGAGAAAAAATATTTTTAACTTTGTTAAAAAATTGTCCAATTTGCAATTTTTTTTTTTTAATACATAATCATTATTATAACTTTAAATAAATAAAAATCTGTACTAATACATAATAAATCAATCTAACTTTTTCGTAACAATGTTTAATTAAATAGATTTTCATATTATTGCATATACAATATATCAAAGCCATTATGGGAAAAGTAGTTTGTAAGGAAGAAATTCTAACCACAATGTTCATATTTGAGCTTCAATAATAATAAAAGCATTATAATTAATTTGAAGAGGTTGGTTATTATAATTGTTTTCTTAAGAAGACAAAATGATAAATTATTAGTGATTAAGATATTACAACAGAGGTTGGTTATTATAATTGTTTTCTTAAGAAGACAAAATGATAAATTATTAGTGATTAAGATATTACAACATGGATAGTCTTCTATCAAAATTATTTAAGACGTGCACTCAATTCCAACCACTTCTTTATATTTACTTAAAAAAATAACTTTATAACTAACTTAACTAATCATTGAACTTAGGAAGAATATGTTTTACTTCTCAATAATTTATTTAACTTTATAACTCATTGAACCTAGGGATAATCAAGTTTTTTTAACTTCTACTTTATAACTAACCTAACCCATCATTGAACCTAGGGAGAATCAAGTTGTTTTTAACTTGAAGTTCAAATTATTTTTATAGCATTTTATATTTGATCCTCCTATGCAAACTTATTCAATCTCACCATTTACACTCTTCACATTAAAAACATGTGCCATTAACCCTACATGTCCATGGCATCACACTAACTCCTTTAGAGGATTCAACTTAATAGTAAGAGGATTCAGAGGGTGTTGAAAATATATATATTTTTAACAAAAACGGTTTGGGGTTTGTATATTAAAAACAAAAAATTACATATGGTAGAGTGAAAAATCCTCTGCTACTTCCATGAGAGTCTAACTATTTATGGAAATGTAAAGAAACTGTATCAACCAGTCCATAAGAACTACAATTTTGCCAAGTAAAAATGGAAATATACAAGTTCAAAAGAAACAAAAGTTTATAATTCATTTGAAACCTGACTAATGATTTAGAGAAAGCTCTCGGTCTTCCTGTTGTTCCACTTGTGGCGTTGTTGGGTTCGCCTCTACATGGTGAAAGTCTACATGTCCTGGCGCTGAAGGGGTCGAGGGGTGGTCGTTGTTGGCTATTGAGTGAAAGGTGGATGGGAGCCAAGACTCACCAGAGCCAATAGAATTCTTTGGTTGTTGTGGGTTTTCCAATTGTTGGGTAACAACCTTGAGTTTCCTTGTGTTCTTGTTAATTCCCCTTAAGGCTATTGCCAATTCTTGGTTATGTCGTGTTTCTTGTTGATGCAACTGAGTTTGCAGGCTCTCCATTTCCTCTTGGATCCCCTGGTTCT
This sequence comes from Picea mariana, assembly GCA_032191745.1. Taxonomy (NCBI): domain Eukaryota; kingdom Viridiplantae; phylum Streptophyta; class Pinopsida; order Pinales; family Pinaceae; genus Picea; species Picea mariana. The sequence goes on from JASDQU010370796.1 coordinate 33,277, forward strand.
CTAGCTGAAACTCACGGTGATGAGCATCTGTGTGCTCCTCCGCTCTTCTAACATTTGTGTGTAAAGTGAAAAACTGTTCTCGGAGATCCTCTGAAACACAAGTCGGATAAGAGCAGGGTGCTCTTGACCTTCGCCACATATTGACACAGAGACTCGAGAGAAAATAGGTCAAGTAGGCGTTGAAGTAACAATGAACTCAGACAGAGTAACCAGGGAAAGAATACCAACCAGATTG